>JAVTVY010018614.1:0-77636 GCA_036873755.1 Hanleya hanleyi
TTGAACCCGTTATAACGGGTTTGGGCGCCATGAATTTGGGCGCCCAAATGAGAAAAAAAAAAAAAAAAAAAAAAAAAAAAAAAAAAAAATAAATATTTTTGTTAGCAAATTCCCTCTGAACAGGCTGAAACCTATATTAATGCAATTACTATTGCCAAATATTAAGTTATCAGGCTGTATTTAGACCATTCAATACTCCCACAGCTTCCATGGGCTTCGACAGTCCCACATCGCGGCCTATTTCACTATAACTTATCACACTCTGCGCCAGGTAAGGGTGCCCAAACTAAAAGTCTAGATCAGGCCCTGAGCATATACCTTGAACGAGGTATAATACCTTGAACGAGGTATTATACCTACATCAAGGTATAGTGTTATACCCTGCTCAAGGTATAAGCATGTATATTCCGTATTGCATGCATTTATTGGAAATTCAGGCATCCAGACATATCAGGGCCGATATGGATGAAATAATAAGATGCCTTTAGCACAGGACTGATATCTAGTCAAAATGCGGGGGGGTGTCTTTTTTTCTTCGTCTTGTGCATTATATTAACTATATAATTTCTTAAATAATAAATGGCTTCTCTCACTTAAATATTGGAATGATACAATAAATTGAAAATGTTATTGATTACATACTCCGATCTCCAAATCGTGTACAAATTATAGCAATGTGGGACTAATGATTCCTGTATAAACCTAATTTAATTGTACTGTACTGATCATATGGCAGGGTAAGTGATCCAAATCCAGAGGAATGTTTTTGGATGTGCACATGCTTAGCAGTATGTAAAGATAACCGACAATTAAACTCAATTTATTAATTTCTCCTCATAGCAGTGTTTTTGCAAATTTGTTCACAGATCTGAGATAAAAGTCTGCCAATATTTACACGGGTTCCTGCATCTGCACAAGCAGGCCCTAAAATTTGGGGCGAACAATCGTTCAGTTCGCCTAGCGGTTACCCAAAATGAAAGACGCATAACCGAATATTCGTTCGCCTAAATTATGGCCCAAACTCTGTCACGATGACATAATTTAATAATAATTTCCTGTTCTAACCTGAAAATCATTTCCGATCGAAGCATGGGCTGTACTTACGAGCGATTCGATGTTAACTTCACACACAAGAGCCCCAGTCGAGGGGAGATAATTGAACCCGAAACCCATGTGCGTTTTCATACCCTCTCTGATACTTAGATAATATACAGCCCAGGTGTATATACCGCTGTGTGGGATTATATGAACGGGGTAAAAGTTTCTCAACTTCCTCTCACTTGACTGCGCGTTGTGCCCTGGTTATGGGGCCCTAACCAAGACGCAATACCATAAGTGTACGGCCCGGAACCTGCATGATGCCGACAGACGGAAACGAAAGTGAATGACGGATAAACTTTACGTTCAACTGTTTCGAGATTAAAACGTGTATATGAGAATTTAATTTGAGATAATATTTTAGAAATAGAGGTCACAATTCCAATGATAAAAGTCTGCCAGTCACACAAAATTGGACTCTCTACGCAACACGTGGTAATGACGAAAATTGGTCACCGGGTAATGATTTTTCTTTGCCAGCAAGGGCACCGGAAGCCAACGGCAGCGTCCCATATTGAGAGGGGCTAGATTAGGGCCGGCTATGGGAACGAGATTATTATCACATGCAAAATCAATATGTCGGCGTAGATAGCAACAGCAATTTTCATTGAATGAACTCCAGTCAAAAACCAACGCCTAACCACAACAAAACTCATTGGCATAACCTATCTGCTTAACCTATTTGAATAACCTATAGGTTATGCAGTTCAGAAATGGGGGAACGAACTATGGGTTACCTAGGGTCAATTTCACATAACCTATTTTCAGGTTAAGTAAACTTTTCAAATTTTAGGGCCTGACAAGTCCAGGTAATCTCTAAATTCTCACAGAGGGTTTACCTGGACCTTTTTAGTGAAACAGATGAGTTCTCGAGTCGTTGCCTGTTTTACATAATCGCGTACCTTTCATCCCCAGCGGTTGCTTTGAATCAGCTTGTCGGTATCTGAAGACTGCGGTTTTCGCTTTGACACCCGATGTCGATTTCAGCCTAAATTCAAAGGTAGTCTGGCCGGTGATGAAATTCAATCCAGTCAAAACTCAAAGCTCGCTGTGGATTGGCCTGATGAACTGCTTCAGCACGCTTACTGACTGGTTGAAAGCCCCCACTGTTATTTATATCCAGAACTGCTATCGGTACCTAACCAAGCCAGTGTATCGATCGTAACCTATCGATTGTTACACTGGCTCGCGAGGATGGGGTTCCTGTTGCTTCAATACATTTTGCTGAAAAGCAACAGGAACTTGATAATGTGATGTCTAGCACTGTAATATCACTTGTCTTTATTGCACTATGTAAGGGTCAGGTCTGTGTCTTGTGTGCTGTCCTCAGTGTTTTATAGGGTGGATGGAGTGTGTCTGGTTCCATGCTGCTTCAAAGATTTCTTTTTTGAAGTAGCAGGAACGCAACTTGGTTGGGTGGTGCTTAGTTGGTTCATCGTGATACGACGGACATATTGTTGAAAGCGACATTAAATTCTATTCACTCACTCACTCACTCGCTACAATTTTGATGAAAGCGACGTTAAATTCTATTCACTCACTCACTACAATTTTGATCTGCAGCTCAGATTCTACAAACCTGGTATTTGAAGTCCTATTTCATTTTTGAATTCGTCAATATGATCCATTCGTTGCAAGAAAAACAAGCAATATTTTAATTTGAAATAAATCAAATAATAATGATGTCATCAATGTTATGAATCAATCCATACAGGCTTGGATATGTTCACACATCTGAATTTTCCAGACATGTATGGAATTTACACAGGCCTATACCTTGATCGGGGTATGGCATTGTACCTCGATGAAGGTATTCTCCCTCAATCTAGGTATTTTACCTTGTTCAAGGTATTTGCTTCAACCTGCTAGATGGCTAATAGTACGTGGATGAACATTTCGCATGTAATTGCTCAATTTGTTGTGGTTATTTGAAAGCAATTAGAAATGAAATATATGACCATTTCACAAAGAAATCAGTCCTGCAACCAGGGAACCAGGGGCTCAGACCAAAATTAAAAGTAGTTGGTTTGCGTTAACGCGAACGACACGCTGAAAATGTGAGCGACCCAAATGTATTTTTCAGATTTTTTTTCAAAAGTAAAATCACGAAGAAATTATTCCCATCATTGTTGTTGTTGTCTTCCCATCAGAGGATCGTGCATGCCACAAACACCACCATAACAACAACATACATTCTCCATACAGTAGTCAGTGTTGATTTGTAACGGCAAGTTATATGCAGAATGATCGTAACTGTTAAGAAGAGTTAACCTCGTTCCCACAGCCGCACACAAAAGTTCCTCCTGCAGCTATAGGATACATAGTGGCTATATTTAGGAAAGCACAAACCAGTTCTGTACCTGTTCAGAAAAAGCCATAAGATGAAGGAATAGCAGATGACCCAATTTGCAGTGATTCACGTAAATTAAATCCTCATTTTTATACCGTACATTTGTCTGCAGGATTATCTGTCAATTCAGCCAGCATTCAATGTCATCGCTGATAATTCGTCGGTCCGCCAATACATAGGATTGCCTCCCGAAAAAAATACATGACTAGTCTGCAGCTTATGTGCTGGCTACTTCAAATTTTGACGTTTTTAGACGGACAGCCTACCATGAACAGGAATCCTGTTCAAGGTATTAGAAGGAACCTGAAACACTTTGTGGTATGGGCGAGTCGATCTGCATATCATTGGATGCAAACAAGGGGGAAAAAAGTTACCTGGGAATTTTAATCGAAAAAAATTAAAATGCGACCGACCGACCCAACATTTTTCGCAGTTCCTTGTTACCGCAAACTACTTTTTACCCCTCAGCCCAATTGGGCTAAGGGGTATTGTCACCCCATCTGTCTGTCTGTCCGTCTTCTTTTCCCCGGACTCCCATATCTTGAGAACTACTGAAGGCAAGTCAACGAAACTTCTGTTCAATATGGAAGGTAATCTGTAGATGTGCCTTTTGTAGGTTTCGTTGGTCATGTCCTCGTCCGTCTGTCTATCTCTCCACTTTTCTGTCCATCTGTTTCATGGTTTAATTCGAACATTATGTATTATGGGCCTTCTTGTGGTAAGTTTCTAAAATCTAGTGGTCAAATCATTTACATAATAATTTCCCTGTATTCAGAAATGTTTTCTTTCTATTCTACTTCCAAAATATTCATGGAATGTTGCAAGCGTTCTACCTGATTTCATAAATCTACATTACAGCAAACTAGATTATTAGAAAGGATTTGAGCCGCCATTACGAATATAGTCACGGTCCGGAAAGTTCTAAACCGTCGAAGTTAGAAAGCATCGATGAGTTATGTCTTCTGTTTGACATTCGCAGCAACCATCATGGTTATTGTTATGTGTAGTATTATAACCAATGGCTCAAAAATACTGGTACAGCCGATAGCGAAATCTTTTGATGAATCTGTACGGTTGGACGAAGTCCAGGTGCAGCCATGTTGAAGAGAAGTTCCGCCGAAAATTAATTGTGCGAATGTGATCCCATTTCTGCTCTCAGAAATCCACCAACCGAGAGGTCACTTTCGCAGCTAGTGGGTTCTGGGGCTAGATTGATCTCAGCCTAGATCTAGCCCATTTCACCATAATTTCTTGTTTGAAATTGGCTCAAAATGGTTTCTCCTGATAACTGATGAATAATTATATTTTGCAGATTTGGCAGATTGGTAAACTGACTGATTGAATTAGGATGTCTGAGGGACCAACATCTCCCAAGAGGGTATGTCTGTTCTGCAACACATATACATCTAAGCATGGGATTATTTCTACTAGTGTTTTTTTTTGTTTTTTTCAGTTGTACAGTAACTACAGCAGCATTCAAAATGCCTCTGGTCCAGAACCAGACTTGTAATTTTATTCCCACACCAGGTCAGCTGATATATGAAAAAACCACACCTGGTATTTGTTTTGGCAGATTCGTCCATCAAACTCGGCACACTGAATATCTGAAAAATAATCTCTCTGTGCAAGAATGACACAACTGTGAATTGTACCGCAATCGGTATGGTTAGTTATCAAAGAATAGAACGTAAGCTGGCCTTCCACGACCCCCTGATCAATATGATCCTTAAAAACATTCACTTCAAATGGAGTGATGAGGGTACATGTATTAAATTAAGTTTGCACTTGAAAATAATACTGGAGGAAAAAAAACACCCATCCACATGAAGGAATTAATTAAGGCAGAACGTTGACGATGGTAAAAAAGAAAGCAGAAAAGGTACACACATATCATTCTGAATACAGATGTCATCATGTGAACTAGTGAAATTTTCTTCCGGGCAATAATTTTTATTTGAAACCCTGCATAGGTTTATAAGTATTTCCAATTGTCTACAAATTCCAGAGGTCAACCTGACCAGACACTAACTGATAAATTCCTCCAAAATAAAAGACCGTATTATTTTCATTACCGAATGTCCGTCTACATGTTACTTTAGCTTGGTTAAAGAATCTAGATTTTAGCCTGATTCTCAAACATGACTTGAACCTGGTGTTTTTCAGGTGTGCATTAAACAGGAAGATGTGGAAAATCTACCTCGTGGTGACCTCATCATGCTGTGAGTATATTTAAACCACTCCAGAATTATTGCCTCTTTAAAAAACTTTGAACAAGGCAATAAGTTTCGAGTAAGTACGATAGTCTATTAGTTAGAAGGGAAATAGCTGCAAGGGAAGCACTTGAGAAGAATGTTTCTAATTTGCATGAGCTTTTGTAGATATGAAATCTATTTCCTTACATTTTAGCTCAGTGAATATTGGATTGATAGATGTTCAATTCTTCATCATGTGAGCCAACATTTGTCAGTCATTGCGTCATGGGTTGAGTAGGATGTATGTATCTGTAGGCATGTGGAATACCCAAACGGGCAGCACTCGTTCCCATTTTTCCAACAATGCATTCATTCCCAATTCCCAACAATATACAGTATATAATGTTTGTAATCAGTTCTTTGAATATCTCGTATTTAGGTGGAAGGAACAGGAAATGTATCTAAACCACCTAGAAGAAAAGAGGAAGGCTGGTGCAGCATCTCGAGGTAATATTTGTCATCTTTATGGATAGTATTATGTGCATTCAGGGAGGAGTGTGAACTTCATTTCACTCGTGAGATCATTATTTATCGCCACTGGTTACTTGAGCACATAGGAAACAAATCAATACACTTGTGTACTCGGATTCGGGGTACCGACATTATCCCCACTCAACATTTTCTCCACTGACACACCCACTGACATTTCTCCCCAACATTATCCCCACTCGACATTTTCCCCACTGACACACCCACTGACATTTCTCCCCAACATTATCCCCACTCGACATTTTCCCCACTGACACACCCACTGACATTTCTCCCCAACATTATCCCCACTCGACATTTTCCCCACTGACACACCCACTGACATTTCTCCCCAACATTATCCCCACTCGACATTTTCCCCACTGACACACCCACTGACATTTCTCCCAACATTATCCCCACCGACATTTTCCCCACTGACACACCCACTGACATTTCTTCCCAACATTATCCCCACCCGACATTTTCCCCACTGACACACCCACTGACATCTCTCCCCAACATTATCCCCACCCGACATTTTCCTTACTGACACACCCACTGACATTTCTCCCCAACATTATCCCCACTCGACATTTTCCCCACTGACACACCCACTGACATTTCTCCCCAACATTATCCCCACCCGACATTTTCCCCACTGACACACCCACTGACATCTCTCCCCAACATTATCCCCACCCGACATTTTCCTTACTGACACACCCACTGACATTTCTCCCCAACATTATCCCCACTCGACATTTTCCCCACTGACACACCCACTGACATTTCTCCCCAACATTATCCCCACCCGACATTTTCCCCACTGACACACCCACTGACATCTCTCCCCAACATTATCCCCACCCGACATTTTCCTTACTGACACACCCACTGACATTTCTCCCCAACATTATCCCCACCCGACATTTTCCCCACTGACACACCCACTGACATTTCTCCCCAACATTATCCCCACCCGACATTTTCCCCACTGACACACCCACTCACTCACTCTCCCCAACATTATCCCCACCCGACATTTTCCGCATGCGACAATTTCCCCACCCTAATATCGTGAAATGTGGATCCAGTCGCTTATCAGATAAATCGGGTCGGGGGTAATATAACACTAGAAGTTAGAGTGATTATAACCGCCTCTTCACAGCAGGATGAGCAAATATTATTAATACTACAAGCTAAGAGGGATTAAAGGTGAACTGAAAAGCTTTTCAAAGTTCTGTTAAAATGTCATAAAACAAGAACTTCTATAGTTGTTACCATTATGTGTGGTAATAGTTCTGTGGGTTATTGTTTTATTTTGGGTATATGAGAAGTCAAAACTTATACCGAGAGCCAGAACTTTTAAAAACGTCATCGCTTGCCTCCCGTTGGTTTTGGAACGTCCTGACGTTATAGTGGTCCTCGTTCATTCATCCGACGTAGCATGACGTCACATTTGAATAAAACTTGAATGAAGGGGACCACTATAACGTCATAACGTTCTGCAAACCAAGAGAGACAAGCGATGCAAGATTTTAAGACGGATTTACAACAGGATAACTTAAATATTGTTATTAGTACAATTTTGCAAACTATATTTGCCCCAAAAACGTATAAAAGTTATGTCACATAAGACAAGATGTATATAAGCAACAATTTAGATAAAAATAAAAGCTTTGCAGTTCACCTTTAAGTGATTAAATTCAAAGTTTTTTAAAATAAACATGTGAAAGAAAATTAAGCTCGACGATTGAATGATTACAAATGCCATTTGTATAGTATACGTCTTGGATAGTTCTGAAAAAAAGAACAGTTTCTGGGCATGGCCTGTTCAGGACATCACATGCAGTATTAGTTTTATATTACCCCCAACTAGGACATGCATTCTGAGGCATTGACAATCAAATTTATGACCTTTCACAATATGGTGGGAAAAATGTTGGGTGGGGATAAGGTCATTCGGGAAAATGTTGTGTGGGGATACGGTCATGGATTCCTTGAATTCGCCCAAGTTACTCTAAAAAGGTGAAAGTCATTCTGAAGCAGGGTTCATACGCCTCCTGGAAAGTCCTTAAAACTCCTGGAATTTAATTGCTGACCTGGAAAGTCCTGGAAAATGCTTAAAAATTAAGTTAATCTCCTGGAAACTCCTGGAAGAACTACACTTTCGTCTTCTGAGAGAACTAGCGATGTGATGCCACATGTTACTGTGCCGAAATTTGTTCCTGAACTTCGTTAATTTGCTCAGGTTTGTTGCAAGTTATTGTACCAAAGTCTCCTGGAAAATTAAAATTATTGACCTGGAAAGTCTTAGAAAACTCCCGGAATCTGTTCCTGCTCTAAGTGTATGAACCCTGTGAAGGAATGCACAGTCGGTGTAGCACCTGGCTATGACAAAGAAGCTGTTGCATTGTGTGAAACTGCCTTACTGCCAGGCCATTTGATCTGAGGCATGCCCTGCTAAGACTTGAATGGATTTCAAACTATTTTAGAAATGCCACTATCTTATTAAATTAAATACCCCATCAATGCTCCCCAATCTGCCTTTTGTACATCATTGAGAGAATAAAGAAGAGCATGTCTGTGCAATCAGCTTATTAGCTACTGGTTTGTACAATTTCACTTTGCCCTATCTTCTAACCTAGTAGAGTATTTTGAACTGGTGATAGCTGGCATTCTTTCATTTAATATTTGCCAAATTATACCTCCTTTTAATCCTGATGACACTCTCTTTGAATAGTGGGAAAATATAGTACATATGTATAAAATCATGCAAGTTATAACCAGTTCAAAATATTCTTATGGGTCAAAGGATAGTGCAAAGTGAAATTATATGGACCAGTAGCTGATCAGCTGAAGTCTCGGGGTCACTGCACAGACAGGCTTTTCTTTGTACTCTCAATAATTTGCTAAAGGTGAATTGTATATGTCGCTATAAGATCTTATTTATTATCTATTAAATTTGGCATTCAGTTACCTCATGTCATGAACATTTACTAGCTTTATGTGACACGGGGGGGAGGGGGGATATTTCACCAGCATGACTAATCAGCTTAGCCAACGAAACATCCGCTACCTTTGTTCCATTCACTCGATGTAGAAGGCTTACCCGGATTGGTGGGCGCTCGCATTAATGTAAGATGCTATAGTGACATATACAATTTTGGAGCATTGATAGGATATCAATTTCTGACGATTTTTTTTGTCAGTTCTGAAAACTTTAAAAATCTGTGTTATTTTTCACTGAAATAGTAGATTTGCAGATATGTTTGTAAATATACTATGAAGACATATTTCTGTGTATTTGTAGATGAAGATGGTCGAGAATCTGAAGAGAAGCTCAAACAACAACATATTGAAGCTGCCCGGAGAGAAAATACTCTAGTTCTACGTCTAACAGCTAAAGAGCAAGAATTGCAGGACTACATGGTTGGTTTATATGCTCACTGTCTATCTCAGACCCACCACAGAACCTGGACCCTCAGTAGTTCTGCCTAAGCCCTTTATTTCAGCTCCGCATGATTACCTCCCCTATAATACTGACAGATGTAAAAAAAAAAATAGGAAAGTGGGGGAAACTAAAGACTTGAAAATATATTTTGCAAAGTAATGTGAATGAATGGAATGGAATGAATGGCAAGGGTGTTTCAGCAATTTAGGGGCAAATCCGTCATGTAAGACACATACAATAGGTGACTACATGTGGGGAACCATTCAACCAAGGAGTGAAAAGGGCCAAGTATATTGCACGCAAAGTGTTGCCGATTGAAGTTGTCTTACATGACGGGTCTGCCAATTTAGGACTGCAGACAGACTTCCAGGGGCCTAAACCCTCACCTGATATGTGCTGGGATATTATTTTCCTTTTTGTCTTCAAACTTCAGTTATATCACTAATGCTTTTAACCTAGCTATAGCTCCAATCATAGCATATTTATGGGGGTGCAGTTTTGAATTCAGTTTTCTGTTCGTGTCTTTTTGCCCCTCGCCATGCAAGTGTTATGGTGATTATGGACATGCTGTTTGTTGGTCCATCTCAAATGTTGTGAACAAAATAGAGGAGTCTTGATCTTTGGTATACTACTGCCTCATAAAGGACTCCAGCCATGGGGGTTCAGAGGGTTTGGGTGAAGCCCTATTGGAAAGAAGTCATCTTCAGATGGAAACGAACCCCGCTATATGCCCTGTTCTCTTATACAGCGAACCTCCTGCTGTGATGAGAAAGTGAACTGCCCCTCAATATATCCTGGCTTCAGGTCTGGACTTGTCAAGTTCACGCAGTAAAGACTGACCTATTTTCAAAGGTCACAGCAGTGATAATGTGAATAGCAGTCCTAGTTCCTTGCAAAGACAATCTATTGCAGCAATCTAAGCTAGAGCCTTGATATTTTGCACAGTGATGTTGTATGGGGGCCTGTAGATCAAGTTCACACAGGACTTACCTTGACCTATTTTCCAAGGTCACATCTTGCTTGTGAACGCTTACCTCAATAACAAAGGGAGCTAGTGATGCACAATGCTGTCTTACAGGGGAGTGGCGGGTGTCAATATATTCTTTAGTTTAAGAAAGGTTTGAGACTGCTGGCTGCCCTCACTCGCTGAGATACATGCCTGCCTCTGACTAAGCCTCCTTTGTTTACAGTACTCAAAAGTGGAGAGAAACGAAATCTGACTTTCAGGATACCATTTTGAGATACTGTACATTTAATCAACCAATCAATGGGGATTCAAATCCGCGTTCAGAAGGTCTCTAGGTCAGGCTCATTTCAGCCTGACATTGACCTATTTTCACACCTTAGAGGTCATATTTGCTTGTGAACACAAAAAGTCTCTTAGTCACTAAGCTGCTGTATTAGGGCCTATGGGTAATCAGTTGTCAGAAATGTGAACGGGAATAGGAGCCTCATTTGTCTCTGAACACTATATAAGGAGCAGATTTGGAACAACCTGCTGTTTATGTGTATCTCTGTCAAGTTAACTCTGGACTGAGTTTGATCTATTTGGAAAGGTCGAAATGTGAAAATTAGTACTACATGCTCCTAAACACAATATTTGGAAAACAATATGAGCTACACTCTTCAATTTTACATTTTTCTGCCTTTTGTGAACCTTTATACCAAATGACCAGAGAGCCTTGTTGAGGGAATTTGTGTTGTGAACAGCGGGGAGACCTGCTAGCTACTCTACTTGAATTAATGCATTTATCTATGGTTTGTTGTGTTTTTTCATTATTGATGAATTCTGATTTGTTTGGTCCACAGAACCAGATACAGGAGATGAAGCAGTCACAGGCGCCGAGCACAGCCCAGCTCCGCTCCATGCTGCTAGACCCCGCAATCAACCTGGTGTTCTCTAGGATGAAGAAGGAGATGGCTGAGTGCAAGGAGAAACTGGAACAAACTCAAAATGAACTCAGTGCCTGGAAGTTCACACCTGACAGGTGTATATCACAATTCTCTGGTAACTTTTCTAAGCTTTCCACCAGGTTAGACCAGGTGACACTAAGAGGCGGCTGATCGCAGCTGTGATCTGGACACACCACGGATGGGTCTGACCACAGGCAAGGTCAGCCCTTGTCACTTGTAGAGGAGCCCTGTACTCCACCACCGCGTCATCTCACCCCCGCACAAGATGTCACGGGTAAACTCGGGTCCTCCAATCCCAGGCTCTCGACACTGGTCTGAGTACAGTTATAAACTGTAAGACATGACTAAAGTAGGCTAAGCCCACACAGCTGGCTGTTGGTTTATCGCCACTGGCTGCCTGTTGACTCTGTCCCAAGCTGTCAAGGTTCAGGTATCTCCCAACTAGGGTAAAGCAAACTTTTGTCACGTGTTGTGGACTGTTCTACTTCCATCATGGCCCATTTGGCTTGAGGATTGTAATGACTGGCTTCAACTCCATAAACATTCACAACCAAGACAATCGTTTGATCATAGACGCTTACATATGGGAAAACATTAAAAGGCAATCAAAACTTTCTTGACTTTGGGTAACATCCAGACATTAATTAATGCACCTGCCTTTCTGAACGAATCTCACTTCATGGGGAACTTGAAAGACAGTGAACATTTGGAACATTTAAGACATTGCTTGTATGAACATTTTAGATGAGTCATTTTACTTTTCCAGATCCAGCGTTCAAGGTAATTACATGTGTAACCGTGGAAACCAATGCCTGCAGAACTGGACCATATTCTAATATAGCATATATTTTGCTATGCATTAGCCTACCGAAGTTAATCTAAGCTAGTTATTCTTGAATCCTCTTTATAATCATCATTACCCAATTGCTGGAAAATATCTCTCGATTGGATGTATTTGGAAGATGCTCTAAGAACTTAATTAGTCAAAACACATGTGGCATGCCATATTCATGTGGCATGCCATATTCAAAGTTTTGAAATCATGTCTATTGATAGATGTGGATATGACCTGATCATCCCAGTAATGTCGAGAAAGTTGTCCATCTATCATGTGTCACAAGATGGAGAACAATAGTCTTGTCTGGGTACAGCAATGAGTTTGGAAGGGAGGCTTTTCATCAAAATCTACGGGCATCCAAACAGATTCACGCAATCTAACTCTAAGGGAATCCAAAGCTATGGGAATCTGTTGGATTCGTGTAAATTATTTTGCGGGAGTGCTGACAGGAATCAGATTCCCGTGGAAAAATGCGAACCCTGCTTTTAGTAATATAAAGGCCTAATCAATAGGCTTTTACATGAAACATCGAAAAAGTATGCAACTTATTTTTCATTCAGGTCAATCTGGACCTCCTAGGTTTGTAATACACAGACTTCAACTAACTGTAACATAACACTGAAGAATTGCCGGCACAAAAAGCCAGAAATCTACGGCTACAGACTAATAATTACAGAACTCGCCTCTGTCGTGTGTATCTCAAAAGTCTGTGAGTGATGAATGTCAGTTGATCAGTGAGTGATGTACATGTATGTCAAAGATAAGCTAATGATTGAATGTTGAATATCAGTGCGTGATGCATGTCAAGGTCAGTGAGTGGTGTATTCCAAAGGCGAGTGGTGTATGCCAAATGGCAGCAAGTGGTTTATGATAAAGTTTGTCAAAGGCCAATGAGCAATGTATGTCGATGGTCAGTAAGTGGTTGATGTAAGTCTGCGGTCCGCGAGTCATGTGAACATGCATTATGGGTTGATATAGTCTACCAGAATTCTATCCTTGGCTGCTGACCTATCAACAAAACTGAGGGTAGCAAGACCAGGCATGATGAAACATCAAGTGAAAAAAAGAATTCATTAGATTAGACTGGATATAAATTCATGTGTTATACTTGGAAAATAGATGTAGGATTCAGGGGTCATCCACTTGAAATCTTCCAATTGTTGACCCTATTATTTGGAGGAAGTCACGACTAAATGTCAGCGGATTGATGGGGTTTCTTCCAAATTGACCCTACAACTTTTAGTTTAGACCCTGCAGTATTTGTCCTTGGGATAAACCACTGTCCCTGGAGAAAGCCTGCTTTATTGAGGAAGCCTGCTTTTTTTAGTCGTTTCTTCATCCTCACAGAGATTAGAGCATGCTCTACGGGTTTAGGGTGGGATTTGTTTGCACTGGTTTGTTTCCTGTCGCTACCGGTATAAAAAATTACATTCCTGGCAAATTGACCTGCTTTTCTTTATTCTGCAAAAGTAGAACTGGGAGCAATCATGGAATGATCAGTGTGAACAAAACCCACCTCACCAGTTTTCATCAGTGTTGTGCTCTGCAACGAGCTCTCCAGGAGAATGTGCATTTCGACTAGGCATAAAAACTCGTGTCACATTTTCGTAGTTAATTCTCACAGTTAACACTGGACTTCTGGCTGGTTTGCTAGAAAACTTTTGACATATTGAACATGATTTCTTGCTAGAGTTGTGGGTGGTATGGTTTTACTACTGAAGTGTTTAGTAATTATCGACACTTTAATAAAACTTGCTGCGCATTTGCTTGTCAGTTGTTTTCTAGGTCTTCTGTTGTTGATATTCCAATGGAAGTGTAGCAAATGATAAAGACGGTTTTTTTTTCCATTACACACTGTTGTACAACAATAAAACGTTATTTTTTTTTCCTTTGTGATGTGTTGTTTTTGTATCTACTCCAATGGAGTTGGAGAGGGCTGAGATCATGGTCAGGGTTTTTCTTTCTCTGCCACAACATATTCCCTGCCCTTTGCCAGGCTGAATAAAATGTACCGGTACATTGAGTGCATCAAATTGACTACAGTAAGATAATAATTATCTTTATGAAAGAAATAAAGACAAATTATTTCATATTATTGACCTTTGTCTGACTATAGCTCCCTTCACCCCATACTGTGAAGCTGTGGCATGAAGATTTGAGGTTTATACTGAGACCTGAGAATACTTGACTGAATAAATGATATTTTTCATCAGAACTTCAGTACAAATGTTCAGCGCTTATTCTGGTATTGGACATTGGTAAAGAACATATGTACTATAGTTACAGCACTACACTGGTAAGTATATTATACATCAAGTGATTTATAGTTATTACTGGATCGAAGATTAACAAATTTAGATATCCATGGACAGTGTCTCATTCAAGATTGGGTTGCTAGATTTTGAGAGATGGAAAAACTGCCTGGTATGACTTAGTGGTATTCTAATCCGCTGTAGTGTTTATCAAGGGACCAGTTTACTTGGTCCAATAGTAGGTGGGGCATCCCCAATTCTGAAATACTGGTTGTCCATTCAGTGTCTTTTGACGGGCTGTATCAATCAATTTCAGGCTATGAAGTGACCTATATTGTCGTGGTGTAGGCTGGTAGAATTTGGGCAAAACTCCTCTCCGCCATCCTGGACCCCTCATCTCAAGTACATGGTCTACCTTTAACCGACCCAGATCAATCAGTCGAGCTCTCCTGCTATGATGCTGTAGAGCCTGTAACAAAAACATTACATTTTCATGGGACTAGCTGACCTTCATTTAAACCGCCAAATATAGAGTGTCATTGTGACAGATACACTTACAAGTGATTGGCTGACAGTAGGCGACTATTATTATCTTCAACAAAGTTGTTTTCCAGGACGATAGAAGAGAAAGGGATGAGAACATCTTCTGACTCCTCTGTTGGGAGCTGTCCAAATACCTATCGCATTGGTGAAGGATAAAAGGAAACTCTTCAGTGAACATGCTGAAGAAACTTAAACAAAAACTGTGGCAACCAATTTCTGTTCAATGTGTTTGGTCCAGCAATAAGGCCACTGTCACCATTTTGGACGAACACCTTGGCTTCAGATCAATATCTTTAAAAGATCAACCAGTCAACGTCAAATTTGGGGAGCTTTTATCAGTAAGAGGGAAGCTTTCAGCAACATGCCTAATCCAATATGGCTACTGTCGCCATCTTGGGTTTCCAGGTACAATTCTTGTCTGATCAATAACTTGAATGCATGAAGCTATTGACCACAATCTTGGATAGTAAATTTATATCAGCGAGATCTGTAGGCAGTCCGTATTTTAGTGTCCAGGTTCTGCCTCCACCATTGTAGTCTTGGCCTTAAAGATGAGCAGCCAAAACCACAATGGAAGTATAATATTGTGGAAACCTACCCGGACACATTTTCACAAGTCCAGGTAAATCCTAAATCCTCGAAGAGGGTTTACCTGGACATTTTTGTTGGTTCGAAGGAGTTCTTGATCCGACGCCTCTATTATACAATCTCATACATTTCATCCCCTGCGCTTGTTTTGAATTAGCGTGTCTGTATCCCCAGCTGTGGTTTTTCCTTTGACTTCAGTTTGACACCAAATGGCGGTTTGGCCCACGGTGAAATGCAAACCTGTCCCATCTCATACCTTGCCGCGGATTGATGTAGTCGGCTAGCTTAGCACATTCACTGATTGGTTTGATTTAGAGGAAACCCCTTGATCTATTTTTATCCAGAACTGGTATGGATAACTAACCAAGCCAGTGTATCGATCCTAACAGATCGATTGATACAATGGTTCACGAGGATGACCCGGACATGGTCAAGTTGACACCATAATAATGTCTGCCCTTGGGTGTGTGGCATTTTCCCCATCCAATTTGCTTTTCTGAGCTAGCTGTGGTGCCGGAAGGGCTCGTAACATTGTGATGTTTTGTCATATGAGGTTTAAAACTGATGTTTTGGAATGACACATTCACTTTGAAATGAGGTGAAGCTGCGATGTACAAAGGGCTGGTATATTAGAAATTTAATCTTGGTGTGATGTGAACCAGAATTTTTTTTCCATTGTCTACCAGACTGCCAGTCCGAGCCCAAGGCTGGCATTTCAGACAGGGAGAGATACGAGTTTATAATATTGTTCACTGAACGAGTCCAGCTTAAGGAGTACAAGACCCTTAAATAGTCTACAAGATAAATAATTCACTGGAAATCAATTTTAAAAAGATGTTCACGTACCCTACAGAGATAGTTACAGATGGTTATGCTTTCAATTATATGTATTACAATTGTTTTCATGTGTTACTAAATATGATTAGTGTATTTCTAATGTTCTAGAGGTCTCGAGAGCAATGATTTGGTGTAGGACTCGAGAAATATAATTGACAATGGATCTGCTGCAAGTTCCAGGATATTACCCTTTCAATGGAAGATCTTACACCAATTCTTGTCCGCTCATGTCAACAAAATTGAATGCCTGCAATAGCCAAGCTGTACAATGGCTAGGCAAGAGTTCATGACCTAAATGGTCAACTTCTCCCAACTATTTGGAACACTACGTTTGTGTAACACTGTTAAACACTGCATGATTATGGGTTGTCAGTAACTTTAGCAAGAAAGAATGTTTATAATATGCTGATTTTTTCTACAGAACCAAAGAAGTTCAGTTTTGATGCTAGATTTATTGGAGATTACAGCACATAAGACTTCAATGTTTGATGGTGAAATTTGAAGGTTTTTTTCTTTTAAAAATCTTTTGGGTTACTGAGGGAACTATCAACCTTTATGATTTCATTTTAAATAGTCTCCTGGTAGCTTTCGAAAAGTGCTCTTCAAATTGCCTGGCTGAGCTTATCTGCTCTAATTTGTCATAACAGACTACCGGGCCTGGCATTATTTAAGTTAGTTCTTGGTTGGTCTAAAGTTTCAAGGAAAGAGGACTGGTCTCAAATAAGAATTTCGCTGGGCTTGGGGTACCAAATTTTTGAAAGCCTACTTGAAAGAAAACAAACCAAGTAGATGGGCATTTCACCATTAATTTAGAGAAGATATTTTGTGTTTGGAGGTGTACTGCAATGTTTGAGGTATGAACAGTGACACTTGCATCAAACTGATAATTAAGCCGACCAGAATATTCTCCTTTAGAATTGGTTCTGCTGTTCACCAGTATGAAGCAATTGACATTGGACCCATGGCATACAATAATCACAGGTCTGTAAAGGAGAAGTTTACATAGAAAAACTCAAATAGATGTTATGTTAGTAAAGCCAAAAACAAACTGATTTATTTAATTGTACACAAAAAGGTGTTCGTACAGACAAGATTTATACTCCAAACTCGCACAGTTGAAGTTACGTGAAACGGCGTCAACAAATATTTGAAATGGAGCTTTCGCATGTTTTTGGCTTTTTCGTAAACATTTTAGCATGAACTTTTTTAATGTATCTAAAATATGACACCTTGAACCAAAATAGTACTTTTATGTATTATTACAGCAGATATGTCGACTTTGGAAACATTATATTAACTTTGTTTCGAGGTGTTTTATTTTAGATATATAAAAAAAAAAACAGATGAAAGCCCAGTTTAAAATGTCAGGCAAAGCAATTTCACATCACTTTTGACTTGCATTAACGATTTAAAACTTCGGTATTTTGTCTGAATGGAACACAGTATTTTTGCAGAATTAAGAAACTAATTATTGGCTTTACTAATATTACACCGAAGGAAGATTTGCGTACGTTAACATAACTACTCCTTTGTACACTGCTGGACTAAACCAGTTTTATAATGTACACAGGTTGATCTAATTAATTTTGTTAAGATGTGATATGTACATGTATACTGGCTAACTGAATGTATGTATTGTGATTAATGTATAGTGTAACATGCCCTAATTAATGTAGTTCTTGACCAGAATATTCAAGCGGGATTGGTCCTTTTCCTTTCTTGTTTGAATGGTTCCCTACCGTTAGTCACCTATGCATTTGTCTTACATACTGGAAAGACCAATATTCTGGACAAGAACTCTGAAGCCTGATGCAGTTTTCAATGTAAAATCTTAGCCTAAATGTAGGATGTTTATATGTATGGACTATTTCCTGATAAGGGGTTTGGTTATGTTAGAGCCTTGAAGTTCTGTTGTTAACATTAGGTGTGTCTTATCCCTCTTCATTGCAGTCAAACAGGAAAACGGTTGATGGCCAAGTGTCGCATGCTTCTACAGGAGAATGAGGAGTTAGGCAAAGTGTTATCCTCTGGTAGGACTGCTAAATTGGAGGGGGAAATAGCTTTAGAGAAGACACTAGTACAGGAGATGAAGAACAGTCAAGCAGGTCAGCTTTGTCAAGCACCAGCCAAGATTTCCATTTTGTTATTTATGGCCGACCTTGTTTGTCATTGTTAAAGCCCAAGGCATACCATGAACATTTTGCTGTATTAGAACAAAAACAGTGTTCTGAGCTGTTTTTGTCTGCTGTGTGCGGGGCCCAAAAAAAGAAAACATTTATTCGGAACAAACTTGATATTGCAAACATATTTTGCCCTGGAACAATTTTTATGTCATATGTGTGCGGTGTCTGCGAACATTTCTCGGAACTCGGAACATCTTCCAACTAATAACCAATCAACTGATGAGCTGTGTCCATGTGACAAAGCTGTGCTTACATACATGACGGTAAAATTGCAGAGCAGCACAATGAGTCTACTTTTAGCGCTGACTGTTTGTTCCGAGATGAAATGTTCGCAGTGTGCGGGGAACAGGAACAAAAACATGACTGAACTCGAAACACTGTTTTTGTTCTTATACAACAAAATGTTCACTATGTGCGTTTGGCTTCAGTAGGCCTACTGTTCTGCTCTGCATGGCCAAGTTTCACTAGGCTACCAAGAACACTGTGATCCGGTGACCAGCTGCAACAAGGATATACATTATATTGGCAGAGACAGTTAAGCTAGACCATTGGACAGGTTGGATATGAAAAGAACACCAGTCACATGATGTTTGTGTCAGTGGATCTGATTGGTTGAGGCGCTATGGTGTGTGTGCAGATATGACAGTCATCATGTGTGGCCGAGTTAATTGGTCAAGACACTGATAATCTCAGCAGTAAACACAAAATACATGTAATCACAGCTGGTCTTCTGGTTGCAGAAAGTTCTACATAGCCCCGTTGAACTCGGTCATGGAGGGTATATCAGTACTCGAGACAACATAGGATTTCTGTGTTTAACATATTTATATTGCTTCATATTGCCTATATATGTTCATGAACTGGAGTTGATTGTGGTTATCCATGGAAGTTGCCTAATAGTTTAACAGCCAATACACTGGAATAGAAAATGTTAATAGGTGTATAACCTGATAAACTGAATTCCACATCTATTTAATGAGAATAATCTGAGGATAATTTCTATAATATGGAGTCAAGAGGACTCTTTATTGATTGGTGGCTGCATGGCACTATATATGCATAGGTGGTGCAGCTGCTAAGAATATATGAGAAGGATCCCGATGACATATATTTTACATTATACATTATGGACTCAATGATATACCCGTGATTACATGTTAAACTGGAATATGTTCTGTTCAAGTGTGGTCTGGTATGCATGGTTTGTGTGCAAGGCACGTGTCTATAAATGAAATCTGTTGCATCTTCTGCAGAGTTGGATGAGTTTCTGGGGGAAATAGATGAGGACGTGGAAGGGATGCAGAGCATGATCTATGTTCTACAACAGCAACTGAAGGAAGCCAAGGAACAGCTTGCTCAAGTACAGGAGGAAAACCAGGAGCTGAAAACACAGAGTAAAGTCGTGGTGGAGAGCACAAACTCTGAGGTGAAACAACCTTGTGGCTCACCACCAGCAGCCCAAATATCGAACCACAGCCCCAGCAACTGGGACATGGACAAGGTGGTTCACACTCAGTCTCAGTGCGAGCCTGAGGAAATCCGCAGCCCTTCAGAGGTGGCAGCTACTGAGAACCATGTCACAGAGACCGGGGACAGTTTAGACACGGAGGAGGAGGAAGAGGAGGAGGGCATGGAAACAGACTCTACGGAGAACCCTCAACAATGTGAACAACAAGAACAGCAACCACAGGTTTCAACGCCTCCTCCTCCTCCTCAAACAGTGCACCACCAGGACCAGCTGACTGCTAGCTCCAATCACACCACCCCACACCCCTCACACATCAGCCCGCCCCCGGCTGAGGAAAGTACAGACCTGTCCAATGAGGCATGGAGCCCAGAAGGGCATGCCACCCCGGACTCCAAAGGGGTGAATGGGGGCGAATCGGGGGCACAAAATTCTAGAACAAAAGAGGATAGTAAAGACCCTGATGGTGTGTTGACACAGGACACTGGTGGTGAAGATATGGTGCACAATGGTGTAAAAGAATCCTTGCAGCAGTCTGACAATGCTGTGTAAATGTTATGCCCTGTACTGGACTCCTACTTGGGTAAGGGTAGGAGAACAGCACATGTATGGCAGAAAGGTGCAACTTTTCGCAGCAGTGGGAATGGGGAAATAATCTGGATTTTCTTTTCAATAATTGTCCTCGACCTGAACAGAATCAACAGTAATTCAGCATTATTTTCAATATCTAATGTAACCAGTAAATCTGATGTTTGTAATATATAATTGACTTCAAAAGATATCCAAAAACATTTTTTTTTTTTTTTTTTTTGTGGGGATGGGGAGGGGGGGGGGGGAGTTGTACCTTTCTGACCATTATGGGCCTAGATGTATTATTTCTAAACATGTTTCCAGTGTCTTTTTCCAGATTTTAATACTACCATAGCTGAATTATTTTCTATTGTGAAGTCGCAGTATATCCCACTTGAACAAGCCAATTTCAGGATATATTGTGCAAGTGCTGTATTTATGTGGTGCATACTCTACCTGGATCATTGGTATCACACTTACCTTTCAATATCTGAACCAAATTTCAAATTCTCATGCTACTTTGCTTGCATTTCGTTCGGTAAGATTTCTGCCTCAGCTTAACAGCTGGAAATTAATTCTTCAAACTGATTTACCAGAGATAAACTCAATCGGTCGTTTATCCTTTTAGATATTCATCTAAAAGACAATAATAATTTTAATTCTGTGAGAGCAATACCTGCCTTCTTCATTCTGACTGTGTTGTCTCTATTCGTATTGTTTTTATTCCAGTCATTCAAATCATGTAAATGGTGACAATATGTGTAAAGTTTTGCCATGATGAAAATGAAGTTACTTTGATTTACTGATTGCTGTTGTTCTGATTTGTGTTTTTCATTTGATATTGAATTTTCACAATGCCACCAGACCGACCCCCCAGTGATGAAGCTGCCACACTTCATTAAATTGTTTCAAATTCATAATTGGAATTTAAGACAACACAACCATTGGCAGAGTATATGCTGTTATGCTTGAGTGACTTACACTGCACCGTATGTACTCGGACGAGGCAGTATGGAGATAAATGCTAATTATGATAACAAAAACAGTAGAAATGTTAGATGGCGACCAATACTTGTATTTATTGGCATCTTTCCACTGAATAATCCAAATTTATATTCAGTTTCCCCATGAAAGACCTTGTTATAAAATGGAGCACAATGCAGAATCCTGAAGCATAACGACTCCTATCTGGCGAACGGTTTATCAGCTGCAGACTTGAAGTGGTAAATAATTCACAAATATATTAGAGACCATGTGATGATTTTGTCATGGAAATACCAGTAGGTCCTTGTAATCAGTCTTCAGATAAAAGCTAGCTTTTCTGAATTTAAACGTGTTTTACGGTAATCCCTCCAATAATTCAATCCCCTTATCAAACTTCAGTCACCCCCAAGTTTGGGTACGAAATTCAATCAGTGGTTCTAATAAATTTGATCACCCTCTAAAATCATTGAAATAGCTAAGAAATAATGGATTATATCCATGATTTTCAACCATTTGTGAACTTCCATGTTCTAATAAATTTGATAGCCCCCCAGATATTTTGGTGGAAATGTTCACCTGCTGTGATGAATTATTGGAGGGTTTACCGAACTGGCATAGAAGTTTGTAGATGAACTATGGATAGCGGTATATCGTATCTTCCTCTCTGTTGAAAATTTTTATGGACGGTGGTTGACACCCTTTTACTGGTTATCTCGCATGAATATATTAGGCGAACCTCTCTCAAGAATTAGTATTGGGTGCGAGATTTGGGTTAATGTATCAAAGGGTGTTACTGTGTGAAGACGGAGTTATCTGCATTGCAACCATATTTATACTGATGACCCCTGTTTATTGTCACACTTCTCAATCGCTCATTCACGCTCGCAAACCAACGCCTCCCATGTCCTGCTGCCGCCTCCTTATCACTCCGCAACGTTTATTGCATTACTTCATTAAAACGGGTATCGACAGCAGCCTGGTGGACGGATGATCAGAAGGTTCTGGAGGGAGGGCGTTTCAAATTACAACAAATTATCACCATGCTCCTTGTCCAGCAATCTCCCACTCATAGCTCACTCATGCTTCATTGCTAGATGGTGATAAGATGAGCCACGGCAAGCACCGATACATTACGATGGCAGCTGTATCAGGTGTAGAGGTTCGAGGCTAGGATAAAGCATTCTCGCTCCCCCAGTGGCACCCATCCACGATACCTCTGGCTGATTTACCACATCAAGTCTTTATTTGGTACATCATTCATGAATATACGTCACTTCTGTCATCCTCGTGATTATCAATACAACCAATCAAATCTACGATGCAATTATGGGATATCACACAAGCACACAGAGCGCTTGCATGTTCGTGCCAAATAAAGAATTTAAATTTTAGTCCCGTGCGACAGACAGCCTAAACGGAAAATGTTGGGCCATCTCAACATTAGTGGGACCTCGAGACACGAGCATCATCATATTCAACAGCTAGACCCGGAGAGAATAGGCAGGGGAAAGCCGTTGTGCTCACGACGATGAGATACAGAGGATAACTGGAGCATAACTACTATATCGGGACCTCCCACCCCATTATTTTCGCACAGAGAGCTTTCATTGGATAGCCACATGACTATTGGTCAAACATCGCCTCCAATAAATGCCTCCCTAGCAAATGTGCGATGTCGAAGGTCAAATGTAATCCAATAGTGACCTTGATCCCAGCCCACGTCAGCGGAAACACACAAAACCTAGCTGCTTCTATTAGCTTGAGTGCACATCTGGGCAATGAGATATCTGGGCCTCTGTGACATGCTCAGCCACACAACCCACCCGAATCTTAATACAAAAGGGAAATACATACTGCTGAGGAAATGAAACTATAAACTGATCTTTAGCTTGAGGAATCCTCCATATTAGCAGGCAATGTGCAGCCAACAATGCCCTTTCTTTACTACCGGTACTATTCGAGTGTGCATGCATACCATGAACTCCTTGAAGGATGGGAGTAAGATTACAGATTGCGTGAGATTTCCTGTGAAGCCTGTTTTTCCGCTTTTTTTGAGAGATATCCAAGAGGTCTCCATCTCCCATTTTTACCCCTCGGCCATATTGGCCTCGGGGTATTGTCACCATGTACGTCCATATGTCTGTCCGTCCGTTACCGCATTTTAGGCAAAACCGCTTGTGACGCAACCACCAAATTTTCAACACTTATTTATCTAGTGCTAAGTCAGACGCCTATCGAAAGTGGCTCCCCTTGGCCCATATTTTACAGTTATGCCCCTTTACAGATATATTAATTTTTATTTCTGTCCTGTATGCCTGAATGTAACCAACTATATCTGCAGAACTGTGTTCCTTAAAGCTACTATATTTTGGAAACTTATTTATATTGCTGTATTCTACAAGCCAACAAAGGATTACTCGGCTTACGGAGTTCTGCCCCTTTTGGATGTAATAATCTCCGATTTTGTTATCTGTAGTTGAATGTACAAGTTATATCTGCAGATCCGTGTTCGGTACAGCTCATTCGTCTCGGTTCTTATTTTACAGAGTGCTAAGTCAGACGCCTATCGAAAGTGGCTCCCGCGGCCCATATTTTACAGAGTTATGCCCCTTTACAGATATATTAATTTCTATTTCTGTCCTATATACCTGAATGTAATCAATTACCGGTATATCTTGATCATCCCACATAGAACTATCTCTTCCCCAATTCACACTACACATGGGTCTCAATGACTTGGGGAAAGCGGAGGGGTTTTGATTAGATCCATCTTGTGTTGCATCCACCCACAAGTCAAGTGATCGGAAGTGACCTCTCAAGTCGAAGGTCAACCAATTCTCTACACCCACGAAGCGGAAATTTGTTATTTATATACTACTCACAGAAGATTTTCAAATTGCGTGGACACAATTTCTTGCATTTATTGCAAACAGCGACCTCCGTATCATCAAATATAAACATGAGATTGATCTAATCAAAACCCCTCGGCTTTCCCCAAGTGATTGAGACCCATGTGTAGTGTGAATTGGGGAAGAGATAGTTCTATATGAGATGATCAAGATATACCGGTAGCTGGTTACATTCAGGCATATAGGACAGAAATAGAAAAATTATATATCTGTAAAGGGGCATAACTCTGTAAAATATGGGTCGAGGGGAGCCACTTTCGATAGGCGTCTGACTTAGCACTGCTGTAAAATGAAAACCGAGACGAATAAGCTGTACCGAACACGGATCTGCAGATATAACTTGTACATTCAACTACAGATAACAAAATCAGAGATTATTACATCCAAAAGGGGCATAACTCCATAAGCCGAGGCGAGTAATCCTTTGTTGGCTTGTAGAATACAACAATATAAATAAGTTTCGAAAATATAGTAGCTATACCGTACACAGTTCTGCAGATATAGCTGGTTACATTCAGGCATATAGGACAGAAATAGAAATTAATATATCTGTAAAGGGGCAGAACTCTGTAAAATATGGGCCGAGGGGAGCCACTTTCGATAGGCGTCTGGTTTAGCACTAGATAAATAAGTGTTGAAAATTTGGTGGTTGTGTCTCGAGCGGTTTTGCCTAAAATGCGGTACATGGCGACAACAATACCCCCGCCCCCCCCCCCCCAGGCCAAAATGGCCGAGGGGTAAAAACTATGATGCTTTAGCTTGCTTTGCTGCTGAAATAGAGTTTGCAAAATTCATCGAATTTGAGGCTGTGCAAAATTCATCAATTTTGAGGCTGTGATTAATTACATCTTTACCAAATTATTAGGTAAGGTGTGATCACATTCTCATGATAGATATTGTAACATGTACCATAATCAGTATTCTCTTAGACGGGAGTATCCCAGCAGCCTTTGCGGCGCTGCCTGACAACAATGGCGTGGGCTAAAGCAACGCATAGCGACGTATTCACTTAGCCCAGGCAGACCGCGATTCTCGCCGTTAAATCGTATTTCCTCGACGTTTGCGGCTGGTAATCATTTGGAGTCGATAATATATTGTTAATAAGGTAATATTTAACAGCTGAAAGGATCAATTGTGTGGTAAAGACTCCAGGAAAGGGTAATAAACAGCTCTTAAATAACCCACAACACTGATCTACAGGGCGCTAACCCAGCCGTTAAAATCCCGGGGTTAACACAGCGGCAACACCGTCATTGTCGGCATATAACACGGATAATCTGTTTTAATTTCCCCCCATAAAGCTGTTAATTATCCATATTCAGTGACTGACTTATTAAATGATTGACTTATTGATCATGAAATGCTAAATAACGCAGATATATAATTGTAGCAAAATTCCTTCACCGTTATGGATAGTCTGTGTTCTTCTGCTTTTATAAAGCTGTTAATTATCCAGATTTAATGATCAGGAAATGGTAAATAACGCAGATATATACTTGTTTTAGCAAAATTCCTTCGGTTATATATAAACTGAGTTTTCATGACAATCTCAGACCATATTTACAACTGTTTCTCTTAAGTTTGAAGTTTGAATGACTCGGATACTGATGATGGGTTATATAAAGACTGATTGAGTAATGGATTGTACTATACAAGTCAATGAAATAATCACTGTAACTGAGAATTACTCATCACAGTGTCAACATGACAAAGAAACACACGTCAGACCAAAGATCAAATAAAATTGATTGACTGTTTATACAGAAAATTTACGGTTATAAGCCACGGATACATACTGCTCCATGCTGATGTTAATCATTCAATAAGTCAAATCACTGAATATGGATAATTAACAGCTTTATGGGGGGAAATTAAAACAGATTATCCGTGCTATATGCCGACAATGACGGTGTTGCCGCTGTGTTAACCCCAGGATTTTAACGGCTGGGTTAGCGCCCTGTAGATCAGTGTTGTGGGTTATTTAAGAGCTGTTTATTACCCTTTCCTGGAGTCTTTACCACACAATTGATCCTTTCAGCTGTTAAATGTTACCTTATTAACAATATATTATCGACTCCAAATGATTACCAGCCGCAAACGTCGAGGAAATACGATTTAACGGCGAGAATCGCGGTCTGCCTGGGCTAAGTGAATACGTCGCTATGCGTTGCTTTAGCCCACGCCATTGTTGTCAGGCAGCGCCGCAAAGGCTGCTGGGATACTCCCGTCTAAGAGAATTGATTGATGTGGTGACATATTACTGAATATATATATTCCAACTATCAGCGCTCCCTCATCAGAAGTATGCTAATTTAATCTGCAGATGGACCTACTTCCCCATCTCCAAGGCTATGGTCACACTATAGGCCTATATGCGATGCGTAGGCCAGTGTGATCTACAAGCTTCAACCATGTGCTTTTCATGGGGCGATGTAGGCCCGTAGGGACTAATGGTCCTGTCTTGTAGTCAGAAAAAATCGAGCACCAGCTCTGTGTCTTGCTAACACAGCAAAAGATAGTTCTTACACAACAAGAAAGAGGTCTGAAACTTCCTTGTTTAGAGTGTCCAGGTTTCTGTGTTTTTAATGTCCGCATATAGTTGCAGGTCTGATATGTTTAAGTTAAATTTCCATTTATCTAATTTTATGCGTGTTTTCGTTCATTTTCCAGTGGCACTACTTTCGTGCTCAAAATATGTCGTCTGCTAAACTACAGATTTTGAGAGGCACATGTTGAGTGATTTTGTGGAACTAACTCATTCTCATTAGAAAGCGTGTTTGGGCAGTAATTTAGTATTAAATAATACCAGTATAAGTGTAATTCATTGTAGAAAACAATGGGATATTTCACTTTGCCTGTATTCATTTACATTTTCATGAAATATGTGTGTTGAGTTACAGTTTGGAATTTTCGCCATTAAAGCTTACCCCTCAAGACCCTCTGCATTATTTTTTTATAGTAAGTTTCTAAAATCCAGTGGTGGTCAAATCATTTACGCAATAAAATTTCCCTGTATTCAGAAATGTTTTCTTTGCATTCTGCTTCTGAAATATTCATGAAATGTTGCAAGCATTTCCCCCTGATCTACAGAAAGAGCTCTGCATATCAGACCTGCTGTGTTTGAAGCTGTAAGGTGACAGGGGAGATAACCAAATAGAACTGTAATATACTAGAGGTGTACTGACAGGAGGAGGTGCATGAAACAATATGATGCCATGAGAGGATGCATCCCAGCATAGCTCCAGTCCATCTAACCATGAGGATTTTACATTGTATCTCAATACTCATTTTTACCCCTCGGCCAATTCTGGCCATGGGGTATTGTCGTCTTGTACGTCCTTCTGTTCCTACGCCCGTACGTCAGTACGTGAGCCAGATAGACGGAAAACGGTTCCACTGAAAAATTCCAAATTTGGTATGCTTATTTACCTAGTCAAGGACCAGAAGCCTATTGGATTGGGTGGAAACCTTGGCGGCCATCTTTAATTTTATGCAAAATGGATAATGATCCATATCTCGGAAATCATTCAACTATTCAATATGAAAGTTGGTATACATCATCGATACATCAAGCAACTTTCAATGAATTACCAAACCGGCTTTTCTGATTAGCTGGAAATCCTGGAGGCCATCTTTAATTTATGCAAAATCGATAATGATACATATCTCTGTTACCATTCAATTGTTTTATATGAAAGTTGGTATACATCATCAATGCATACAGATACTTTAAATCGGGACCTGATTGACTGAAAACCTTGGCGGCCATCTTTAATTTATGCAAAAACTTTAATGATATATATCTCTGATACCATTTCAATGTTCTATACTAAACTTGGTATACAGCATCAATGTATCAAGTGACTTTCAATTAATAACCACATCAGTTCCTCTGAGTGGCGGGAAGGATGAGCGGCCATCTTTAATTTATACGAAATCATTAATGATCTCTATCTCTGATACCGTTTAAATGCTCGATGTAAAATTTGAAGTACATCATTGATGCATCAAGAAACTTATGTAATGAATACCGGTTTCTCTGATTGGACGGGAACCTTGGGGGTCATTCCTAATTGCAAAATTTTTGATAATCTGTATATTTGTGACTTGACTGCTTGGTGTTCCTGACATCCTGGTTCAAATTGAATACATTATGAATGTACCCAGAGCCGAAAGGTTTTCAGATGCGCAGCTTCGTATTGTTATTTACTGCTGAAGGATATGCTTTCGATTATCTGAAAAAAGTGATTTTTTTTTACAAATATTGGTAACATGCAGTGAAGACATTATTTTATCATTTCATCAGGTTGGTTTCGTAATAAATGTCTGTCCCAGCGGGTTTAAAAAAAATATATATGTGTACAATTACACTAATGTACTAGAGATCCTTGTTGAGAGGAATGTGTGAGACTACAAGTATGGCTCTTCGCCATGAGATGGAACATCAAAGAGCTAGTGGAATTATTCCAACAGCCTATTTTACATTTAAATAGCCCCGTTTCAGTGCCTAAGGCTCTAGTTATTTTGTCGCATACAGAGGAATAGTCCCACTGAATGCATCGATATTCACATCAAAGTGATGGATATACATTCCCATAGGATCAATTAAATTACAAACTATGACTGGGTACATGTGATATTCGCTCTTGACCCTGACCAATCCATAAAATCATATTTAATGTGCGATAAAAAATGGAAAATTCCAATCTAATTAAAATTATATCCTATCTGCTCACCTGTTTGGATATGTCGCTTCTGGGATCTAACCGGCTTGCACTAACGCGAGTATTGAGCAATCCCGAGAACTCTTCAAAGTGCTTTGAAGGGAACGTAATGGTATAGGGTTTTTTTTTTGGTTTTTTTGGCTCAGCCGAACCAGGCGCCACGATGTTGGCGTATCTCCTGATGTTGCCACTCTCTCGCCAGATTGGCACCATAAAGCGAAGCAGAAATATGGACTGGTCCTTGGCATAAACCTTGTTAAAGCAGATACCTAACCCTCCACGTCTACAAGTAAAGTATTTAAAATGCGACCGTGATGTCATAAGACAGTAAGATCCTACATAGTGACATATACGATTGGGGAGCATTGATAGGATATTAATTTATTAAGATTGGGAAAATTCTCAGTTCGAATCACTCTGCACATGTGATCAATCTAATTAAAATTAAATCCTATCTGCCCCCCATTTGGGTCGCTGTCTTGCCCATATAGCGACATGTACGATTGGAGAGCATTGATAGGATATTAATTTATTAAGATTGCACATGTGATATGCAATGGATTGTCAAAGCCCGGCACATGGTGTGCAGTCCACAGTGAGTTTTGTGCAACTGAAAGCAGGTACGAGTTTCGCTCTTTGACCATATTTTTATGCCTCCGCATTCATTTATTGCAATATGGTATATAGACCATGTGCTTAAAAATGAGATTCGTGTACCACTTCCCATCATCTCGGGAGAAAAGTGAGCTACGGAAATTGAAAAGGAAATACTTACAATCCTCAAACCTCCAGCTTTGCAAATAACATATGTCAAATTCAACCCACCATCCAGAGAAAACTTACAAAATGATTTTCTTGACATGTTAAATTGTGCCCTGTTTAAAATAATGAAAAGTACAGTGTCGACCTACTCGTTTGTTGTAAAATTTGATCGCCATAAAGGAGTCCCTATTTCGGTGCCTCCCAAAAGTTCCGGGCACTGTTCAGCCTGTAGTGGCCCATTGGCGTGTTCAACCAGAAATGAGTGTCTTTTTGATAACGTCCAACATGGTACTATAGCTATCATTTAGTAAACGAGGAAGAAGTATGCTGTCACAAATGGGTCTGGGCGTCCTTATTATGAAATTGGGGAGGGAAGTGGTAGAGAATGTGAAGAAAATAGTATTTTACTACAATCCATGGCTTAAACCAATTCACCTACATGCCATTCGACCTGGGATGGTTGCCAGGAGAGCGCTGCGAAAAATAAACCCTTTTCTCACCATTCTAATGAACATGTCGGAGCTTGTCTCGGGATTTCCCTGACGTGTCGGCAAGACGAGAGACTAGAGACATGGAGGAGATAACTAGTCAGAGGTCAACGGGCCTCCATTTGCTCCCCAGTAACTTCAATGCTAAATACTATGTATCGTATTGCAGTAGTCGCTTTATTTATTTTGAGTTCAATGCTAAACATCTGACATGCGGACTGTACATTAAGCTATGGAAGGGTCCTTGTGGAGCAAAGTATAGATTGTGGTTATTGGATCGATTTGGATGATTAATGGGGTCTTGGGACCATTGCTTCACCAAGCGCCTACACTCAAAGTTTCTCAAATTTGGCGATACATATCGCATGCTGATAGCAAAATACGAACGTAGCGTGCAAGATCTATGGCGCTACGTTTCGTAACTTGTGTCTAATTCCGCTTAACCCGGGGCTAGGGGCCGTATGAACCCATGTACTTCAAGAACCTCATGGTACTCATATGAACAGTCACAATCAAAGCGTGTCTGAGATACATCATTCTTAGATGACGACTTTACAACGAATATTATGGATTAAGAATACTGATCAGCGATATGGATTTGATATTTTTGGAACATCATGATGTCTTGCCGGCATCATTGAAAACTGTTGACCGCTTCTCTCTTGCAGGAAACAAGCCTATGTTTATGTATACTATGATTGTCTTTTTGAATTAGGTGCTAATACTGTTATATGGAAAATGGAATAGGTTTTTGGATTATGGACGCGGATATTCTCTAATGGACGACGGCTGGATTCTGAATGACGGACTAGACGCTTGTAATTTGCGGGTAAAATGGTGCGCATTTGCACTCCTCGGGAAGGACTGGTATAGGTGGGCCATCTGTGATCCGAATTGTTCATGCAGGATCTGGTATTGAAGTGCTCATGGTTCACAGACTTGGGTGGTGATGTTGGCCGATTACATGAATCTGTGCTTGCACAGTCCGAAAATAGTAGGAAAAGGAAAATGGGTGGGAGTTTTGGGGTAGTTGTGGTCAAATTTTTATATGGAGCAAAATATAGTCTGGTTATTTAATCGATTTGACTGATGCTGTGGAGTATTTGACTGGAGGAGTCTTTGGGTCGTTGGGTTGAAATTTGCTGTCATAGTTTGGTGCGCATGTACACTCGGCAGGAAGGCCTAGTATGCTCGTTTTGTGGTATAGGTGATACATCCGAGGTCCAACTGGGCTGTGCAGGATATCATTGAAGTGCCCATGGTGTAAAGTCGCAATGGCATGTTTTTTTTCGAGATGCTCTTCTGAACACACAATGCGTGTTCAGGTCAAGGGAAATTTAAGAGGGGACTCCTGGATGTTGGTTTGGCCTCGTAACTGGAAGTGACGTCACAAGAGTCACCCGGAACTGATCTGGTGAGATAACTCAACTTTTATGTGGAATGCATTGGGAGTTCTACAGTATACACACACCCTTTATTACATCTCGACAATGACCCTTATGCTTCAAAACCTACAATCACCAAACTCTATCCCACCAACGATGAAGAACTTCAACACCATCGATGAGTCGACATTTTAGAGCTGCGCGATTTAAGCGACAATGGGAAAGTACAATAGTACGATGTAGCTGTTCAACGGTACATGATGTTCATGGGTCAATTCAATGATGTCTATAGCACCACCACCACCATCCACCCCATATACCTCGGCACCAATCCAACAGATCAGCCCACTGACAGCACTATTACTACCAGCTCCATGGTGAGTCGAAGTCAAAGTCTTAAACAGTGTGTTCATAGCTTTGGAGAAAAAGGCTGGCTTGGTCGTGCGGAACGAAGTGGTCCCTGGCACCCAGATGACCGATTTGGTGAATGACATGATGCGTCAATGTACCATAAACCCAAAATATTCACCCAGGCTTTGATGGATATGGTCAAGGGCATGACTTATGGGGGTAAAAGTGTCTACCCATTTGCAGATTCAGATCACACGACGTATGATATGTGGAATCGCCAGTTCTGGGTCATCTTCAAGCCCATTGTGACCATATACGTTTAGGGAAGACGTTGAGGCTACTGGGTTAGGAAGACTGCATCGGACATGGTGCAGAGATCAAGTCGCACAACTCTTTAACCATGTGCTCTGTCTGACAGACCGAAATCAGCACCATCAGTATTGATATAGTAAGGGCCGGTCGACACCAGACAACCGATGGCATTCAAAATTGAGAAAATGGTGCTGAAACTTCATTTTCGTCAAGCACACTCTATTTTTATACGCCCGCCCAAAAGGCGGTCGTATTATGTGATGGCGGTTTCCGTCCGTCTGTCCGTCCGGCCGTCTGTCCGTCTGTCCGGTTCTCGTGTCCGGTCTATATCTGGGACAGTTTCCTATCCACAGCTCCAATTTTTGGTGAGTGGATACCCTACGGGGAGACGATGTGTCGCGTACCAAAATGAAGGTCGAGGTCACAGGTCAAAGGTCACTGGCCTAAAAACAGGAAATCACTGAAGTGTTCGTGTCCGGTCTATATCTGTGAACGATTTCTGTCCACAGTTGCAATTTTTTGTGAGTGGATACGCCAGGTGGAGACGATGTGTCGCGTACCAAAATTGAGGTCGAGGTCAGAGGTCAAAGGTCACTGTTGCCAAAATCAGGAAATCATTGATCGTTGACAGTTTTCTATCTACAGTTCTAATTTTTGGTGAGTGGATGCCCTAGGGGGAAACGATGTGTTGCATATTAAATGTAGGTCAAGGTCAGAGGTCAAAGGTCAGTGTGATCGAAAAATCAGGAAATCGTTAAAAATTTCTTATTTTTTGTGAGTGGATTCAATAGGCGGAAATGAAGTGATGCATACCAAAAATTAGGTCAAGGTCAAAGGTCACCGACCCCAAAATTAGGAAATTATTAAAAATAACATTTTTTGTGTCAGTAGATACATTAGGGGACACAATGTGTCACATACCAAAATGTAGGCCAAGGTCAAAGGTCAAGGTCACTGTGACCCCAAAATCGTGAAATTGTTAAAAATCATGACTGTGTTCATTGAGAAATTGAGGGGAGATGGTTTGTCATGTACCAAAATTTAGGCCAAGGTCAAAGGTCAGGGTCACTGTGACCCCAAAATCAGGAAATCATTAAAAATCATGATTTTTTGTGTGCATTGATAGATTGAGGGAAGACGATGTGTTGTGTACCAAAATTGAGGTCAAGGTCACTGTGACCCCAAAATCAAGAAATCATCAAAAGTCACATTTTCATATGCCTCTCAAAGACGAGGTCGTGTAATGCGATGTTGCGTTCTGTTCATTCATCCATTAACATTTGTTGTCCATGCGATAGCTCTAGTTTCAAGGTATGGATTGGTACCAAACTTTGAGTATACCTTACTCGCATGGCAAAGTGGAGCCATACATATGAGATCAATTTGTCAAAGGTCTAGGTCGCAGTCCCCCAAAACTGAATCGAGCTTAGCTGACTAAATGTGTTGGAATATTGTTGGAATATTCGAAGTTCTTTCCCCTGCATTTATATGGTATTGTCCTGTGGAGTTGTCTCCCATGTTTGAAACGCTTCATTTAGTTAAACTGTTGTGAAATAAAAACCATACATTTACTAATTTAACGAGGAGAGGAGTCCTTTATGAACTTCACACCTGTTTATTAACTCAAGAACAAAGGTTTACTTCATCTCTTTCTTCTTCCTTCATGAAAAATTCTCTCGTCTGAAAGGAATCCATTTGCAGGAAAACTACTATTTTCTTGTGTTTGACTATTGTCGATTTCAGTGTGGGATATGTGAGCTCTAAGCTCTTGCTTCAAGGTCAACTAGTTACCAAGAGTTAAGCTCATTTTAGTTTATCATTCAACATAAGATGTGATATATGTTACATTCTTATAAGCAAAAAATTGTAGACCTTTCTCTGAATTGCTAGATCAATTGGAATCAAGGCTATTAAACAACCTTGAAATTTGATCCAATGTAATTCCAGATATACGGGCGTATATTGAAGCCCCTTGGGCTCTTGTTGTATAATGGCATGGAAGATGTCTTACCAGTGCGATACACAGAGCTATACGGACTATTACACCCATCAAGCCAGAGGTTGCTTATCCATGTTCAGCGGGATGTGTATTCAATGAGGGCATTGGCTAGGGAATGTTTCAGAAGTATTATCACTGCTGATGCATGGTATGAGTGCAGTCGGAAAACAAGCTGTTGAAAGTGGGGTCCAAGCTCTGGGTGATGCATTCAAAGGAGAGGCCATCAAACGTCGAGCCGAAGAAGTGGAAGGCTTTTTAGTTCGTAAAGCACAAGGAACCATAGGGAATGAAAGACCTGTACCTCCAAGACCTCACACCAGCCGACGACTGACTCAGCAAATAACCGAAGAAGAAGGAAGACATCTTTGGGTAAGCATGTAAATCCAGTCCTACCCCTCCACACCAACAGTGAATTGGATTTGTGCATCGCAGGCATGGCGGAGCCGGGGGGCTACGGGGGATGAAGCCCCCCCAATAATTTGGCCAACTTTTCTAAAATTCATATGATGTCAACGCAAAAATTGTTCAATGAATAAGTATTTTCGAAATAAATAGTAAAATGAATAGTCTGTGTCGCATATCTGTCGCATAACTAAAACTATTTACATCTGTCCAGCATTAGTGGGCCCAGCCAAAGCTCTAGAATTTTTTTTGCCGGCATTGTTTACTAAGTTTTAGGTTCACAATAGGTTAATAGTGTTATACCATATAAAAGATGGTAGAGATAAATAATTCAATCCTCACACCATGTATGCTACCAATTACTAAGACGAAATGCCGCTAAAAACATATGACTCCTATGTCCTGGACGAGAATCGGTTCCTCCCTATGGACATACAGGCGCATGCAGTGGACCGAAGTAAGTTTTCACTCCACGTACCGGTAGTCCAGAAGTTGAACGTTCGCTGACGGCGGTAGAATTTTCAATATACATGAATCATAGGGAGATAAAAGGCTCCCCAACAAGTAGAAAAAACCTCTGTGCCAGTGACATGATCGAAGCTTAATGAACGTTTGGATTGAATATATTTGGATTGATATATATTTAAATTATTTATACTTCCAAACATCATTTTGCTTGACGATGAATATTTTAAAAATGTTGTGAAAACAGGCAACACAAATAGAGTTTACCCGAGCGAGGATTTCTTGTTTTGTTGCTCGGAAATACGCTAGAACGCCTCTCCGGCCATCTAAGACCCCCGGAGCTTCCGGGGCCTAGGCGGCCCCTGGACCCTCGCCTAATCGTGCTGTGATAGTAGCCCCCCCAATCAGGAATTCCTTCCGCCGTGCCTGCATCGTGCCACCAACACAGTCCAGTTAGTCCATGAGATAGGACCCGAAATTTGACTTATTCGTACCATCTTGAGAGGCAAAGCTTCATGATGTTTTTCTTATCACGTGATACCTGTAGGTGACAAAAAACCCTGCTGGCCATGTCAGAGTGGCAGCTAAGTATCAAAAAGTGGGTCAATCCAAGATGGCGTCCCAAAAGCTACGAAAAGCCATGAGAATCAAAGAAAGATCTCTTGGTCAAGCCACAGGTCTTTCTTTCTGTTTAATTAATGTGCAATTTTAGACAGTGGCTGATCTAATATAGTAAAGCAGATCATGTGCTGTAGTATGGTGTGGCAACATAGTCTGAATAATATGACAACCAATGAACGGTAACCCTACCTGACCTAGGCGGGAAATCATGGAAACTTTTTAAAAGTTTTTAAGCTATTTCGGTATAGAAAACAGCTAGCAAGCTGAAACTTCCTGACTGAATAGTTTATGCCTGACTGAATAGTTTAGGCCATGTTTAGCCTAATTGCAGTATTCTGGGCGCAAATGTTCATGGAAAAATTCAAAATGGCGGCCGCATGGTGTCCCCAGAAAATCACATTTGTGAACTTAATAAGTCCATCTTTTGCCCAAGTTATTTTAGCTGTAAGCTCACGAAAGTAATTTATTTTGCCAAAGCTGAGTAGTATCTATCATTTTTATTGGTTTTTGCAGTTCTTTAGGAAGAAATATGAAAATAAAAACCAAATTAAAGACCATAATTACCTTCCAAGATCGTGATTCCATCATGAGGGCCATCTTGGATTCCTTGACATTATTTGGAAGAGCTCGACCGAAATATATAGTTTGGATAGTAACAACATGTGTAATCACTGAATATTTGGCAGAATAAAATCCCTTCAACCCCCCGACCCCCACCCCCACCACCTTCTCCGCATACCACCCTACACATGTTTGGTATCCTCCAAATCGAGCAGGATATATTTAAGAGAGAAACAAGCAGTTCTGCAATGAATGTTGCATCTTCGTCAAGTAGCTACAAAATGAACAGTTCGCACGAGTCATTGTAGTTCACTGTACAACTAATCTTGGTTGTCATCACAATTGTCATCGTCAGACGTATCATCATCCTGATTTGTTGGAAGTCCTCATCAGCCATGTTGTCACAGGTCTGTAACTTACAAGTGACCGTGCATTTCAGGCCATTTACCAAGCATTGACAATCAGGTAGCTTGCAAACTTTGGTGCATTTGCAGGAATTTACTGGGACTGCTGACATCAGTGCAAGACATCACGCAATGTGGTCGCTTACAGATACAGCCACCACAGTCTCTCCATCAACTCATCGGTTCCGGAGGCCCGTCCACACGACAGGTCCCACGCTTGGACTCGGACACCGGGACACTGCCGTCCACACGACGGGTTCCACGCATGGACACCGGAACGCTCAAATCCAGGGATCGTCTCGTGACCTTCGACAACTCGATAGTCATCTTTCACACAAGCAAAGAGGGGGGGTCCGGATCGTGGCTAGAATTCCAGAAACCCAGGACCTTACTCCACAGATTTCCATCGTTGGGGATGGCCTCTGAGAGACGTGTTTGCGACTAGAGCCAGGACAGAGCTACAACTCTTCGTCAGCTTCATCATAGATCTGCAAATCCTGGCCATCGACGCCTCATTGATCAAGTGGGACAACTCCCTGGCCTTTGCCTTCCTGCCAATCGCCATGATACAGGAAGTTCCTCTAAAGATCACACAGCATGACTACGTCATAATTCTCATCGTACCACTGTGGCTGCATCGCAGTTCAGCGAGATTACCTCACAGAAATAGCTTTCATCTAGAACAATTGCAGAAACTACGGTATCAGCTAACCGATCTTCCACACCTCAACTGTACCAGTCGAAGTGGTCTTATTTCAAGTGCCGGTCTCGAGGAATCCATCCCGTTGCTGCCTCTACTTCGGTAGTAACAGATTTCTACTCCATCTACATCTGGAAAGAAGTTTCAGATCAGTACCAGTGAGGTTTACAGATCAGCCCTAGTCAAGGTGTTACGCCCGTCCACGAGTGTGAACGTCAGCTAGAGCCATCGAAAGATACAGATCAACCCTAGCCAAGGTGTTACGCTTGTCCACGAGGGTGGACATCCGCCAGACCGGCAGCATTTCTGCACTACTGTGAGCTATCGCATTACAACCTCGGCGAACTCTTACAGGTAGAACCTTTGCGGTCGTCCTGAGAGCGTTATTTAGGTTTTCATTCGAACTTTCTACAGTCAAGTCCAGTGAAAACACTATCTTACAGCCTTCCTTACGGTCTTCACCTTAGGAACAGGGATATCTGAACGGCACGCTTTGGAGAGAAAGTCCCACACTGGAGCGGAGGGTTGGTCCAGAACATTCTTCCGCCCGGTCCCGGAATTCATACAAGGAATGAGCCTACTCGTTTTGGCCTTTGTGAACAACACTTATACTCGATTCCGGCACTTTCGGACTTCGCCAACGGATTGAAAGATGAACTTCTTCTCTATCCAGTAGAGCCACCCGCCATTATCTACTGTGCACAGATCCAGCAAGGAGATTCAGACGCCTATTATGTCTATCACTATACTGGATGGTGACATCCGATGTTACCAAGTATATGATACCACCCTGGCTGAAGATGATTCACGAGGCGTATCAACTTGCAATGGATGCTCCTTCTCTACTAGCATCAGTATCTTCGCACGATTTCCTGGCACCTGTGGAGGAACCTATCGCCAGATGATATAGTCCAGTCCTGCGCAGGTACAGCCAACTCGACTTTTGTCAGCTTATATTTACGAGACATCTCGTCCAGACTGACAGGGTGACATCACTGGGACCTGTAGTAGCAGCCCAGCGCATAGTCCACGAGCCCTCTCGTAAAAAAAGGGGGGGGGGGCGAACAACACCACAGTCAAGACCAACAAACAAGCAAGCAAGTCTCAAGCCTGAGGTAAGTATCACTAACAGCCATGCCGGAGGCGGAGGGATTTCACAGAGCGGTCAAAACGGCTACAACATGATTTACTGGTTCCCCAGTAGTCGGCCTGGGTTCGGTATTTACATCCCCCCCCCCCCTTCTTTGCCGTCTTATTGGTTGCTCTTTGACATCCCTACGCTTCTCTCGCGGCAGGGGAAATCTCTAAGAGTATTTTCAGGTTACCAGATCTAGATCATCACAGGTGGCTTACGCTGCATCTCGAGCCGGGAACTACAAGTTCGGCGTCCCAACCACCACTGTTGGGAGTCTGGCATCAGTGATAGCAGGTGTAGATTTGAGCCACAAATATAAGACATTTATAAACAATGTTCAATATTTTTTATCAAATCAAACCTGCTATCACATAAATGTGCCCATCCCGACCTCCCCTCACGCTGCGACCTTGTCACAACATTTCTCGTGTTGCAGAGGGGAAAAAAGAACGAGCTCGAGTACGCATGTGCGGACAGCGCCACCTGGTGGATCAAGGGGAAGTAACTTTTATCTGCAAATGGGATCTCCAAAGGAGGAATATGAGTAAATTTGTTGAGTTGAGACACAGTTGAGACACACCAATATGAAAACCATCAGTGAAAATTAGGTCGATTACATATAGCAGCTTGTGGGTTATAGCAACTATTTGCCGCCATCTTGGATTGACCCACTTTGTGCCACTAAGCTGCCGACCGGACATGGCCAGCATGATTTTTTGTACACTACATATATAATCTAATATGAAAATCACCATGACGTTTTGCCCCTCAAGATGGTACCAGTAAGTGGTCTAGCTCATGGACTAAGTACTGAACAGGGCTATTGGTGGAACTCCTCCCTCTCTCCAGCATCAGTGACAGTGCTCATTGAACTCGCTATTATCAAGGTGGCTATACAGTCAGTGGATAGCCTATGTGGATTTAGCAGATAATTACTTGTGCGTGAAAGCCAATATCACACTCATCGACTGTGCAATGGTTTGCCCGACAAATCTCTGGATGCACTCTATTTCAACATGTGGACATTTTGCTCAGCGACAATGTCATCAGTGACCCGACAAACACATTTTGTACGGTAGAGAAGCGGAGTCTCAGTTGACAGCTGCACCCTTGTTCTACCGAGACACCGGCACGTTTGCATGGGTGGGGGAAAAGTTTTACAGCGAACAGCGACTCAGTCGAGCGCATGGGTCGGTTGCATGTAGATATATTCATGCAAGGCCATTACATTTTGAACAAGGTATCCATCAAACTCAAACTGATACGAGCACCTCCAACCTTTGCCTTGATAGCCACTGACGTAGACTGACTACAATATCATCAAGCAAGACGTAGTGTTGTATGTCCATAAAGTGAAACTGAATGCTGCCGTGCAACTGGGACATCTCAAAGCATTGGAGGAAAAAACGACATGTGCAAACCAAAGTGTTCTTTGTCCCTGCAGGGAACGTGAGAGTCCACAAAGAAAACTTCTTGGGAGAACTTCCCAAACGCTTGATCCTGGCCTGGGTGGAGAATACCAGTTTCAGTGGGGCATACCCAGCGAATCCGTATCAACTTTGTGGCCCTACATGCATGTGGACAGACTGCAGCCGCTCTCCTAACACCGAAGTTTCCTCGGGGTACTGTCATCTGGAGTTAACTGTTATCAGAACCTGTTTTCAGCAACAGGTCAAATCAACTATGATGAAGGAAATATGAAAAGCAACTTACAGTTGGAACTCGACTTTGCACGAGCTGTCCAGAGCACCATCAATGTGATTTGCTATTCCGAGTTTGACATCATCCAAATAGACATCAAACATCGTGTGTGACTTTGCCGTCGAACATGAACACAGACCAGATATCAGCTGTGCTGGAGAATGACACATGAACACGTATAGCATTTAAACGAGTGTTTGCTCAAAACGTCTTTCAACTAGACTGTGTATCCCACTATGTAGATTCTCAACACAAAGGCGGAAAAGATGTATCACGTACAAAATTTTAGGTGAAGGTCAAAGGTCACTGTGACCCCTAAATCAGAAAATCACTTCTTTCGTATCGGTAGATATATCAAGGGGAGATGTGTCATTTAACGAAATTTAGGTCAAGGTAAAAGGTCGAGGTCACTGACTAACAAAAATCGCGATTGTTGTGTCCGTAGATACACCAGGGAGAGACAAAGTGGCACGTACCAAAATTTAGGTCAAAGTCACAGATCAAGGTCAGAGTGGCGTCCGGGAGAGTTTGTTTACATTATTGATCAGCTGGCAGCTTTGCCACATAGTTCTAAATTGATACAGCTTTACAACATTGTCTAAGTTTGTGAAGTCCGTGAGTACGCTATCAGCGTGTCATTTGACCCAGCACAGTTTGCCTTAGAGCCTAGTCAGGAGGAATTTAACGATCTATGTAAAGAGGATTTGTTCGCGCTGTGTAAATTCCTACAAATTAAAGTTAAAACATCCTTGAGAAAGCAAGAAATTAAGAAACTCATTCCCAAACAAATTTGGGAAGAAAGACAGATTCAGTTAGAGAGAGAAAAGTTAGAAAAAGACAGAGAACTAGAGAGAGAAGACAAAGACAGACAGTTTCAGTTAGAAATGAAGCATATGGGATTACAGTCACAAATAAGTCATCCAGCACATGCACCTGTACAATCACAATCAAAATTTGATGCGGCTCGTCAAATACATCTCGTCCCACCATTTCAGGAAAAAGAAGTTGATAAATATTTTCTGCATTTTGAGAAAATTGCTGAAAATTTAAACTGGCCAAAAGGAAATTGGAGTTTACTTCTTCAAAGTGTTTTGATCGGAAAGGCAAGGGACATTTACACTCAATTGACGCTAGAGCAAGCATCAAAATATGATACATTGAAGGATTTATTCCTTAAAGGGTATGAATTAGTTCCTGAAGCCTATAGACAAAAGTTAGTTGATAGATGGTGTGCTTCGGTTAAAATTGACAACCAATTTGAAAGCCTTAGATAAAAAAAAAAGAAAGCAGAGGAATTTAAAAGGTGTATCCATAGTGATATTAGAACATTTGTTGATGAAAAGAATGCCAACACTTTAGATCAGGCAGCACGTTTATCTGACGAATACGCTCTGACACACAAATTATCATTTGTCAGTGCTGTTAAGCCAAGTTCATTCCAGTCTAGTCTCTCAGGTAACAAACCCAGTTCTTTCTCAGGGCCTAAAACTTTTAACCCCAGTTACAAAGGTCAAAACACAGTCTCAGTCACCCGCTTTTAACACTCAAAATAAATCTCCCCTTTGAGGGCCACTTAATGGCTAATTGTTTTGAATTGAAAAGAAAACAAGATCAAGCCTTTCAAACGCCCAGTGGTTTCCTCACTTCAAGATCTATACCCAAGCAAGTTAGTGACGTTCATAGTGTATGTGACGTTAAGATGGCCAGGGACACTGTTCCTATTAGTTCTATCAAGGATAGGGTTGACAGTTTTTCAAATCCTGTTATAGCGATTTTTGAACCATGGTTTTGTGTCACTTTCAAGTGATTTGTCTAATGCTACTCCTGTGAAGATTTTGCGATACACGGGCGCGTCCCAGTCTCCTTTGTTGGCAGATACTTTGCCGTTTTCTGACTCTTCGTCTGCAGGCAGTAATGTCCTGATTAAAGGGGTAGATTCTGTAAATTATACACCCGTTCCGCGCCATAACGTTCATCTGTCTTCCGACTTGATTTCTGTGCCTGTTACGGTGGGTATTAAAGGTAATTTACCTTTTGAGGGTGTTCAATTACTTCTTGGAAATGATCTTGCGGCAGATAAGGTCGGGGTTAACCCGATTGTAACTGACAAGCCTTGTTTGGATCAGATCCATGATCCAGTTGAAGACGAAATTCAAAGTTTGTATCCTGCTTGTGCAGTTACTAGAGCCATGAGGAAATTGACTGAGGAGTCTGAAAAGTCTCTTAAAGATGACGTCATCGATGACGTTTGTTTGGCCGACACTTTCGTGTGTTTAAATGACGAGATTGATAAGCCACATTTTATAGCAAATGACAAAATTGACAAAATTTCAAAATCATGGCTGGTTAGTGAACAGCATAGTGACAAGGACATTTCCAAGGAGTTTGACAGGGCAATAGATGAGTGTGATGTAACTCAAGAGCCTGTGTGTTACCTTTGTAGGAATGGTGTTCTTATGCGCAAATGGCGACCGCCAGACGTGTCACCTGATGATGAGTGGGCAATTAAGTATCAGATTGTAGTACCAAATTCATATCGTTCAGATATCCTCAGACTAGCCCATGAAACACCTCTTTCAGGCCATTTAGGCGTTAACAAAACATATTACAAAATTCTAAATCATTTCTATTGGCCAAATTTAAAGAAAGATGGTACGGAATTTTGTAGGTCATGTCACACATGTCAAATGGTAGGAAAACCAAACCAAACCATACCAAAGGCCTCTCTACAACCAATCCCTGAATTTGAGGAAGCATTTAGTAGGGTGATTATAGATTGTGTTGGTCCATTACCAAAAACAAAGTCAGGCAATCAATACATGTTATCAGTCATGTGTGCATCAACCAGGTTCCCTGAGGCCAATCCTTTACGGAATATTAAGGCAAAAACTATTGTTAATGCCTTAATTCAGTTTTTCACACTTGTCGGCCTACCCCAGTCCGTTCAGTCAGATCAGGGATCTAATTTCATGTCAGGAATTTTTCAACAAGTCATGCATGAATTGGGAATAAAGCAGTACAAATCATCTGTGTACCACCCAGAAAGCCAAGGCGCATTAGAAAGATTTCACCAGACATTAAAAAACATGATTAGGATTTATTGTTTTGACACTGAGAAAGACTGAGATGAAGGCATACATTTGTTATTGTTTGCTGTTAGAGAGTCTGTTCAAGAGTCTTTAGGCTTCAGTCCATTTGAATTAGTCTTTGGTTTTTAAGAGGACCACTTAAACTATTAAAGGAAAAGTTTCTAGACAGTGATCTTGACTCATGTAGTCTCTCACAATATGTGTCGGACTTTCGCACCAGGTTGGCTAAAGCATGTGATTTGACCATGTCAGCACACAAATGTATGAAAATAACCTATGATAAACATGCCCTTAAACGAAGTTTCAAACCTGGTGAGAAGGTACTGGCTTTTCTGCCTATTCCTGGTAATCCACTTAAGGCTAGATATGATGGTCCATATGTCATTGAAAAGAAATTAAGTGACCTTAATTATGTAATTCATACTTCTGACAGGCGTAAACACAAACAGTTATGTCATGTAAATATGTTGAAGTTATACATAGACAGAGATAGCACTAACAGTACTGTACACACTGTAAGTGCAGTTAGTTCTGACCCTGATAATAATGAAACTTGTGAAGAACCCACGACAGCGGCGAAATTACAGAACTGACATTCTACTTAATTTGGATTCCAAGTTGTGTCATCTTGAACCAGCGCGTCAGGAAGAACTTCGAACTCTATTCAGTCAATGTGAACATTTGTTTCCCGATATCCCCACTCGGACTGATAAAATTTCACATGACGTCAATGTCGGAGATTCTAATCCAGTGAAGCAGCACCCATATCGCTTGAATCCCATTAAACGAAACTACCTGAAAAAAATAGATTCAGTATTTATTGGACAATGACTTCTTTGAACCAAGTAATAGTAACTGGAGTTCACCTTGTATCCTCGTTCCAAAGCCAGATGGCAGTTACAGGATGTGTTCTGACTACAGAAAGGTGAACACACTGACCAAAACAGACACATTCCCTATTTCACGCATTGACAATTGCATTGATAGAGTAGGAAATGCCAAGCTTGTGTCAAAGTTTGATCTTCTGAAAGGATTTTGGCAAGTTCCACTGACAGATCGTGCGAAGGAGATATCAGCACTCGTCACTTCGGAGGGTCTGTTCCAGTACAAAGTCATGCCTTTTGGAGTGAAAAATTCTCCGGCCACGTTCCAGCGTCTCATCAACCTTGTGACTTCCGGTTTGGAAGGATGTGAGACTTACATTGATGACGTCATTGTCTACAGCGATACATGGGATGATCATCTACAGAGAATTCGCGCACTGTTCAATCGACTAAGTGACTCCAAGCTGACAGTCAACCTTGGAAAAAGTGATTTTGGACATGTACGTGTGACATTCTTGGGTCATGTTGTAGGTCAGGGTCAGGTAAAACCTGTAGATGCTAAGGTTAGTGCTATCTCGCTATTTCCAAGACCATCATGTAAGTGACAACTGATGCGTTTCTTGGGTATGGCTGGTTACTACAGAAAATTTTGTCCACATTTTTCAGGTATTATGAATGACGGACTAGACGCTTGTAATTTAATTCAACTCTTAAGGAAAGGGCAAGTTTTGTTTGGACCGATGAATGCGAATCAGCTTTTGAAAACCTGAAAGCCATACTCAAGAGCGCGCTAGTTCTTTCAGCACCAGATTTTGATTCACCTTTTAAACTGGCTGTAGATGCTAGTGATGTTGCTGCTGGTGCCGTTTTGTTACAGGAAGGTTTAGATGGTGTAGATCACCCAATATGCTATTTTTCACGTAAATTTGACAAGCATCAGAGAAATTATTCTACAATTGAGAAAGAAAGTTTGGCAATGAATTTGGCTTTACAACATTTTGATGTTTATGTTACTTCTTCATCATTGCCAATTACTGTATTCAGTGATCACAATCCACTTGTTCACATAAGTAAGATGAGAAACAAATATCAAAGATTGTTGAGATGGAGTTTGATGTTACAAGAGTACAATATTGAAATCAGGCATATTAAGGGCAAGGACAATTTGATTGCTGATTGTTTGTCTCGCATATGATGTACATATGTTTGTCAACATTTTTGCCGTTGTAATATAGATTTTTTTGGCAATGATGTTTTGAATTGTCAAGAAAGTTCCAAGTTTGAAACTTCTTTTTTTTTAAGAGGGGGAGTGTCATGGTATTGTAGTCTATTATTAGACATTGTGGATGTTTCTCGAATAATAGGGTTGACGTAAGCTTGTTTACGTACTATTATGTGGGTCAGTCACTTGAAGCTTTCTAGAACATTGTTGTAAATTGTATCTAGGTCAGATGATGCGGTAACGCTGTGTATTCTAGAAGCTTCGTGATTGGGTAGAATGATCTGGAATACCTCATAGAGTATAAATAGCGCTCAGTCAGTCAGTCAGCAGGGAATTCAAACTGGCTTTTATGTGGGTCTCTTATACTGTGTTACTATCTGGATTTTACCTTTGCCTGTAATTACGGACTGCTGGATTGTTTACTCCTGTGTATTGACTGTTGGCTGCTGCATGGTCTACGCTGTTTGTTGAAGGCTATCGGATATTGGACATTTACTGTGACAGTATATAACTGAGCAGTGTTGGATTACCATTATACAGAAGAGTGATTTTGCGCGTCAACAAGGACTGTAAAGTGCACACCGGTATAGCATTGAACAGTAAGACTATATTTCACACATTTATTTGTTGTATCAACCTTACTTAAATTGTATATGATTTTAGTATTGTAAATAAATTTTTGATTGTTAATCCTTGACTTCACAAATCTTTCTGTTTCGTTTTGTTGACGTAACAAATTACAGTTTCACGCACAGTGCCAAATACTTCCCAATGTTTGTTCTATCTTATTTAGGGTTAACTCACTTCGTGAATCATCAGTTTCATCAGAAGTTCATAACGTAATGAACTTCTGGTTTCATATATCCGCCCCTCTTTTTCGATAAAAACATTAATTAGCGCCAGAAATTGCTGCGTGTCGCATCCACACCTTCAAACAATTAAGCTTGACATTGAATCGCAATGATGCAACAACTTACGCATCGATGAAATGACTTTTCCTTGCAGAGTTGCTAGAAGTTAACGTTGAATTAAACTGACAAGAAGATGGTTTCATCTGAACAACAATATCTAATACTTCGTAGAACTGTAATATAATTGAAGGACAATTCGCGTCTGTGGATAATGGCGGATAAAGTTCGGCAATCTGCATCCATAAAATGTTAAACTATAATTTATTATATTTAATATCAATAATTATAATTGTGTGTGAAAGACCCGAAAATGTGTGTTATTTCCTATATTGGAGAGCTCACGACTAATAAGTAGCATAGGAAACTACCCCTCTCAACAAATCAAGGCAACGCCCACGATTATCCCAGAACTTTCTACATCAACCCTGGCATCTCAACTCTAGCATCTTCATTTTATCCAGCCAATTTCTACGTTCCCACTTCGAACCTGCCTTGATTTATCCGACCCCCTTCCGTGTTCAAATTACAACACATATAAGGGAAGTGAGAAGAGGTGCCGACATACTGGCAGAGCCACATAACTTCACAATATAGTCTTCCGGTTAACCTATTCTAAAGCACATATCAAGAATCTAACGATTCGTAATATTTGTTGTATCTCAGGTACGCTTTTTTGTACCTGTTCATGTGGCAACTTGGATGATATGACCACACGGCCCCTATAGCACCGGCATAAGCGGTATTAGATACTAGAGAGCTATGATGGAAATGCTCTGACAACTCGTATATTGGTAATTGGTGAGCTGTTTCGCTGTGACAACTCGTACACTGGAGACTGGTGAGCTGTATCGTCGTCAGATGAAAATGACGTCATTTAACACAAAAGTCTGTAAGGGCCGACGTCGACCCAGCATCAACTTCTCACAAATGCCAACATATATCAAAGACCACAAGGTCTGTATAGGGGCGGGCCTCGGGGACGAAACGTCCACCAGCAGAATCTCGCCGTATAACCGAGGTATAAAAACCGAGGTGTAAATTTCACCAAAGAACGACAGACGAACCAATCAGAACGTACAAGGCGATTGTGAGTAGAGTGACATCATCCTCAATTAGTGGCGTCCCGTCCTTAGCCCACTATTTATGTCAGCCAATCAATAACGCTCTTCTTCGACCCATTTCGAATTTCAAATGTTTTCGAGGTCAGTGACGTCTCGTGTATATTTATAAGTTATTTGAACATTGAAGATATATCAAGTGAAGTGCGAAGTGGGAACGTAGAAATTGGCTCGATAAAATGAAGATGAACTCTAGCCGCTCACCAACAACGGATAGATATGAACATGCTAGCATGGTTGTGTTAATGTACAGCTCATGCCCCTGGCTCCCAGTGGGCGTTGAATACCTTTTTTTCAAACACAAAATTACCGTAAGTATTCAGTCGCGTTCCCTGACCCCATAACGACGTTTCGACTGAATGAAAATTCGACCGCCAATGAGCGTTAGAGACGCTCTCTCTGAATTTGTTTCTCTCTTTGCTGATCCTAATATTGTCCTGACGAAATTTTATATCCTTTCGATTAAAAAATGTGTGTAACCTACGGGCCGGACAAACAAACACACACAGAGACGACTACTAAATTATAGTAAGACTATCAATGTATTATTCTCACTGCACGAATTCCACAGTGAATCTGGGTCCCGTTTTCATATAGCACACGAAGGACCTCAGCTTGTACTCGAGTTCATTGAATCTTTCCCGTCGTTCTTGTTTTCATGGACATTATACATATGTGTGTTAAACGTGTCGGTATGACTAACCACACACGGCTGATGTAATCCATGTGGTAAGAAAGTATTTTCCGAAGTAAAAACCGCATTAACTGGTTAACGTCACTGATGCCCTGCTGTTGGCGGGAAAGTTGAACGCCCAGCATTGTGACGTGGAATAGAACTATTGTATTTTTTGTTTACTGTTTTACCGTAAACCGCAATCCGGTGGGATTTAAATTCTACATAATAGAACAGTTTTCTGGGTTAAGGCTGCTCCACGATAAGGCATGTACCTGGATGGTTCAATTCTTAAAAGGAGAGACAGGGAAAGTTTCTTACACTGTGCACCGATATCTGGCAAAGGGCAAGTTCATGATCTGGCAATTGTCACTCAGCACATGCTTGAGAACCATGGAGAAGGGAACATGAGCATATGCACTTTGCTCTTCTCGGAAATATGATATTGAACAGTTCATCTGTAGCCTACCAGTATTACATACATAAGGGAGCAAATGTACCGGTATAAGGGGCCCCGCTGGGATTTTGCGATGAAAGTAAGACCTAGTGTTACATGGATGTCCTTAAGGGACCCCGATTAACAAGACAAACTTCCAACACTGGATGTGTTAAGCCAATCTGACTCGCGTATGAGTAGTGGAAATTCAAGAGCCTCTCAAAACAGGATCAGCAGCAGGCAAAAGAGCGAGAGTAGGGCCTGGGGAGTTATAAAACAAATTTGGGGATCATAAAGCTGGTGCTAAATTGACCAGACATGAAGTTCTCATACCCTCAATTGGGTCATGGTTGTTCGCATAGGTTGAACTTCCCCCTCCAATCGCCCTTCCCAAAAATGACCTAAATAACACTGTTTCCCCACAGCCCGTCGTAAAACAAATTACCCCCCCCCCCCATACCCTCAATTGGGTCATGGTTGTTCGCATAGGTTGAACTCCCCCCTCCAATCGCCCTTCTCAAAAATGACTTAAATAACACTGATTTCCCACAGCCTGTCGGACCACTGGATTTTATGGTAAAGGGATGTTCTCATACCCTCAATTGGGTCATGGTTGTTCGCATAGGTTGAACTCCCACTCCAATCGCCCTTCCCAAAAAAGACCTAAATAACACTTGTTTTCCCACAGCCTGTCGGACCGCTGAATTTCATGTTAAAGGGATGTTCTCATACTCTCAGTTAGGTCATGGTTGTTCGGATAGGTTGATCTGACGCGAGTCAACGTTTTTTGAGAGCCCATAGCGACAAATGCTTGACATGTTGACGCCTCACTGCCTAGACGTAGATCGATTCTAAAAACACTCCTTTATGAGTTTCATACTATTTTCTCTGTTCAATCCTCCATCCATCTCACGCCATTCCTCTATCTCTATGTCCCTCTCTGATAAGTATGGATACATATATGGATGGCGATTAGCGAAATATTGAAGCACGTGCCTATTGGTGTAATAAAGGATACTTCATAACATTATGCTTTGATTATCCGTGTGAATGAGTTGGTGGAGAGATCTTTGCTGAAGGATGAATATTTCGGCATCTGTGTCCGTTGATTTATGGTCTGCGCACCATATCTCTCAGCTATGATGACCGAGAAGGGACATCGCTGTATTGTGTTATGAATTACACAAAGGCAGGATGCATAGTCAGGATGCGAAGGACGAAGGCAGGATGCGAAGTCGCGAGAGCAGGATGCGAAGCGCGAAGTCAGGATGCGAAGTTGCGAAGGCAGGATGCGAAATCAAAACATGAAGCGCGAAGTCACAGCACCTGACTTTGCCACTTCGCATCCTGCCTTCGCGACTTCACATCCTGACTTCGCGCTTCGCATCCTAACTCCGCGCTTCGCGTCCTGGCTTCGCCACTTCACATCCTGCCCTCGCGACTTCGCATCCTGCCTTCGCATCCTGACTTCACGCTTCACTTCCAGTTTCTGTATTGCTTCGTTTTCATTTCGCATCCTGGCTTCGCCACTTCGCATCCTGCCTTCGCGACTTCGCATCCTGAATTCGTGCTTCATGTTTTGATTTCGCATCCTGACTTCGCGCTTCGCATCCTGCCTTCGTGTGTCAGTCCAGAGTCATTAACACAATACAGCAATATCCCTTCTAGGGCATCATACTCACCATATCTCTCTGCTTGAGAGTATGGATGAAACCAGAAGCAAATTAACTAGAAGTCTGCATCTTTAACTTAGACTAGCTGGAATTAAACGTAACATTAAAAGTGTGGTGGAAAATGATACCGGCGTACTGACCAAAAGTCATATGATTCCACAGACAAAGATACTGACAGCATATTTCTACAAACATCACAAGAACCAAAAGTGATCCCTGGGATGATTTGTATCCCATGCAGCCACGCTTTTATTGTAGATGTTCATGTGGACATCTTGAACGACATGACCACACTGTCCCCAGTACCGGCTTTAGAGCTATTAGATACAAATATTTCAGAGCGGTGATGTAATAGCCCTATAAAGTCATCTGGTGGAAAATGGTGAGCTATAGAAAAACACGGCCAAATCGAGGGAGTATTTATAGAAGTTCGTACTCAGAACTCAATGGTCACCGCAATGCATTGGTCACCGCCTCCCTGATTATAACACATGGTGTGACGGAATTGCGCAAAAAGATTGGTATATGTGACATGTTCGCACAGATTCAAAGCAAAATTCCAGTGTTTTGGATGACCTGATTCTGAAATTTGAATACTCAGCCCATATAGGCACTGTGCAAGAGTGGTGTAGGCTGTTTGACGAGTGCCAGAGCCATTTAGCTAGTCAGATGTGATGATACACACTTCTAGTTCATTTGCTTCTGATGAAACTTAGGTATCAAGAACGTTAAGCGAGTAAATGTTGCGTAACTGTCTTTTGTTTTCGGACTCTCTTATTATAAGTGTCAATGAGTGGATGCACGCGGTGGTAGCTTACATCCGTCTCCGCAAACACCTAGCTATATTGGGTTGTTGGCCTACTACTTGAAACGAGTTCCACCCAACAGAGCTAATTTCCCTAATACCCTCCTTTTCTATCACCGGAAGTGACGTACTGTCGGATAGAGCGTGTTACCTGACGTCGTTCTCGACTATTTATCAGCTCGTGAATATCCATTTCTGTTATTTGAACACAATTACCACTTAGCGGGAAAGCAAAGTTCAAAGTATGTACAAAGCAGGTATTATATTATCTATACTCATTACAGGTACGTATCTCTCATCATCCGAACGCATGACACGATCAAACGTAGAAACTTCTGCTCGTAGCCATGCGGTAACGGGTGATATCTGAGTGTATAGGGCGTTTCCCAAATGGTCACATCCGATTGGTCCCGTTAGCTCCGACATCGGCGCAATCACATTCATAAAACGAAGACACACCTCCAGAAAGCGATCGATTGAAACGATCCCTGAGTGGGCCTCGGAATGCCCCCATCACAAAATAAAAAGCATATCATTTTCCTGTGAACTGTCGCCAATTTTATTTTTCACAAATATGTTAGGTCGCTTGTAATATGATTTTTTTAAAGGAAAACAAAGAAGCATGCTCCATAAGAGTGAGAAATAAAATAGCCAATTCACACAACTTCGGTTTGGTCTCCCACAGTCTTGCGCCTCGAGCATGTCGAGCGCTTGAGGGAAATTGACATGTCTCCTGTCTGAGATTTCCAGGTCAAAGTATTTGAATACGGACAATTTCATTGGCTCGTTTAAATGGAGCGGACATGCGACTTGATGCTTGGGGAAGCTGACATCGGGTGAAATACACGGAGAATGAAGTCATTGGGCCAAGGGCACACCCTGCATACCAAACGGCTGCTCCAACTTCCGCCGGAGGGTCAACTTCCGCCGGAGGGAAATTTCAAATTTGAGAAGCTAAGTAAGTTCAGATTTTTCATTTTTTGGTAGTTTTCACGTATTTAGTACTCGAAAATGTAATGAGAAAATGTTCTCAAGGGGACGTGTTAGCAATTCGTGTGAAATTTTCAACTCGTCCTTGTATTATTTTTTAATTACAATTCATTTTATCTGACATTAAGAGCTATATTGCAACATAACAGTGATTAGATGCTTAAAAAAACATCTATTTGTGTATCATCCGCCAAATAAGTTATAGATATATGAAGAGTAGTTCCTTAACAGCAGGCTGATAGCTTGTAGTTTCAAATAGTTCAATCTACTTCGGTCACTGTTAGTTTTTCTAGCTCAGGCATGTTCGTATATGATACAAATACCGCCGGAGGAGCATGTCTCGAAGATATGATTACCGCCGGAGGATCTAATCTCTATGCGTTTGTGTATGTACACGATCAGGCCACTTTATTATATGTTAACCATGCAGAAATAGCCATGATCATCACTAATTTTATCCTCGACATTTACGCTCCATCGTGCCAACTCGTGTATTGGCCTAAGTGTTCTCATCAGCAGTTTGTCACCCCCTAAACTGTCGGTGAAACAGCGATATTTCTGACAGTATGAGGTATACAATCTGACGCCGTGAGAATGTTGCGAATGTGTATCCGTCAGATACAGTCTAGGTATCGGATAACTCTCAAACACTTTTGAGAGCATTTATTTAAGGATAGCTATCCCCTTAGAGGGTCAAAATTTGTCACTTTTTTATTACTTCATTCAAATATTCACTACTTCCTCTAACATTTGGTGAAAAAAATGAGATAAAAATTATAAATAGAAGTGCTTTAATATTAGGATTGAAAATTTAGTTTCCGAGGCCCTGGAACAATTAAACAGATTGCCTTAGCTTGGGCTTGGCTACTATTTTTTTTGTCTGTTAAATTTCCCTTTCCAAAACTCATTTCCGCAGTATTATGGTAAGCTAATTATCTATTAGTCCTACTTATTTACATTAATGTACCCCCTTCTGATCAAAACCATGCAAACATCCTTATTTTTGTTTCTAGTTATGACAGTGACACTTCACTCAGACACCCGCCGTGAAGTAATCCACACAGGTGTGAACAAGTTTTAGCAGGATTTTAAAGTTTAAATTGGACTTTAAACCGACTTGATGAAAAAAACTTAGTGTAATAGTTATCCAGAATAAACAGGAATTCGAGTAGGTCTCATTAGACAGATTAAAAATGTATTTGACAATAGAATTCAAGCAAAAAATAGGGAGTAATTCATCAGCTGATAGCTGGACACATTTTGCCCGATTTCTAGCCTTTCATTTTTGTACAAAATCCGAAATTCAAACGTTTATTTCTCGAAAAGTATCCATGCTACGCTTTTGAAATTTGGCATGCTTGTTACTTATAAGGTGATCTAGAAAACCCTCTCACTTTTTGTAAGGTCGTCTTCCTTTTTTAATTATCCAACTTTTAAGACAAACGACCGTAAAAAAGTACATTTTTTTTTAATTTATTTTAGTAAAATAGTTATAAAAACAAAACCAGGCAAAAATAAAAAAAAATGAGATAAAGTTTACTAGTTCGAATTGTCTCCTACCAAGGTATACCATCAAAGTTGAAACAAGACCAACAGTTTTCATGAAATTTCAATTGAAAAATGGACGCTACTGTTTTCATTTTAATTTGTTAAATTGAAATATTTTCTACACAGTAGCAGCGTCAGTTATACAAATCATATAGTTGGAATCCCTACGATGTATACTTTCATAAAATATATAGTTTATTATGGTTATGTTGTATATTTATTGATACCGACGACAAATGGTCATGGGGTGCAAAAACTGCCTCTAAAGGGACAGCTATCCTTAAAGCACCATTAAGCGTTTCTGAACAAGAAGTACCGTAATAGATAAAAATTTCTGAGTTTATTGAGTTGTTTAAACTACACGATTTATGGAAAAATTAGGTAATAAAGCTAGGTGGCAACTCACTAGGTTAGCGTTACACTATGATGAAGATCAAAGCAGTGATGCGAACAATGTGACGAGACAATAATAACATAATGACTGAAAATAACCACGGCATGTGCAAGAAACCCAGACGCGGGCGTGGCGTGCACACGCACTGACATTCCGGCTCACGTACGGCTCTCCAACCGGTCCAAATTTAGCATTGTTCGAGATGTGAGGTCCGATTATAAACTGCTATATCTGAATAAATATAGGTTCCCCCAAACGTATTTACCCCTACAAAGTTTCTGCAATATATCACCTTCCCTATGCTACAAAGTAATGTAATTTATGATTTTATTTGGCGGATCTAAATTCGATTTAACCGAAGTAGTAGTGTGAATCCCTTCTCCATGTTAAAAGAATGGGAGAATGCCTTGACCGACAGCATAGGTCTACAAAAACCGATTGATTTCACCCTCTTGCATTACCAATGAAACATTTATTTACCCCTCACCAGAAAGACAAATGTTTACCTGAAAAATTCATGTAATTGTATTTGTGAATAAATATGAGAATTTATGTCAAAACACTTTTGAAAGAGAGCGAAATTCAGCTTTTTGGCGGAGTCACGGTCGGCTGAACACCTACGGTTGTGTCTGATTGGACGAAAGTGAATATGCTGGACAGCGGCCTGAGGTCAACATATGGTCAGCGTATAGCGTGTGCGAGTTTAGTCTAATTGATTCATGACTGGCTTTCTTTGGTAGGCCTTATGTTTAGAACGGATCCAGGCGATGATAGGGCCCAACTATTGTGATTCAAGCGAAATTTAGGCCTCAGACCATAAATGACGAGGAGTTGTGTGTTTAACTCCGTGGATTTAGTTTAAAGACGTTCCCCACCTTTGCTGAAGCGCACAACGTCGCGCATGTATTTATAGCGCGAATGCCAAATGACGTTGCATTAGATAGTCTCCCTTCGATCAGGCTGATAACAGCACACGCCATAGCAACGTCAATTGATTTCCGGCCACTTTTAGAGGAAATCTGCGTCAAACGAGTTCGGTGACCCCATTATTGGATGGGAATAATTAGCTATAGGCTTTAACAGTCAGACAATTCCATGAGCAAATTATCATTGAATTCAGATGGAAATGGTCCAGTCTGAAAGACAAAGACCACGTGAACATAAGCAGCGCACATTGATATTCGGTGGTGTGTGACAATTTTTGGAGCAAAATCGTACAATTTAAATTTCATCATTTTTTTTTTTACAAATTAGACAAAAACGCCCCATAGGTGGCGTCATGAGCTTGAAAAATTTGATGAAATTCTGATGATGATTTCTTAGGGTGAGGAACGTCCTTTTATTGGGCCTAAAGATTGTGGTTCAAGCCAGATTTAGATCTCAGACCATACACTGCGAAAAAAAATTGTGTTGAAGCCATTTAGTACCAAAATTGTGTTGAAATTGTGTAAGAATGAACGCTAATTTGTATTGAACTCAACACAATTTTGTGTTGATATATTAAGTTAAACACAAAACCATGTTGATTTCAACACAAAACATTTTGTGTTGTAGCCATTTTAGCCCAAAATGTGTTAAAACAACACTATTTTTCGCAGTGTAAATGGTGTGTTTAACTCAGTGGATTTCGCTTTAAAATAGTATCTTTTTCATTCGTTCGATGGATTCAGTATTGAGTGAGGACGGTACATTCATTTAGCTCGGCCAAGAAGAGACAGTGGTACTCCGGCGGTAATTGTATCATATTATTATTGACTCCGGCGGTAGTCAGATCTCACTCCGCCGTATGTTGTATCACCACTTCCACACAGGTCATATTCATGCGTCTTAAAATCATCTAAATTCTTCCTTTTCACATATAAATATCATCTTGCCATTAAAAGGCAACCTCGTTTTACATAACGATCGTAGGTATATTCTTGATTAATTAGATAAAATGCATATTTGATGTAGTTTTTCTAAGAAAGGTTTCCAGATTCGGCTTCTAATGGATGTAATTGTCTATTTAGAATTATCCCGTTCTCAAAAACACGTCAGCTAGTTAAATAAACGTACCATCTAACGATTGAGACAATTTGATATTGTTGATAGGGTATGGTTCTGACATATCAACGTAAAAACCAACAAGTTGTCCTACCATTTTGCACGATCTTCCCTCCGGCGGAAGTTGACCCTCCGGCGGAAGTTGGAGCAGCCGTTTGGTATGCAGGGTGTGAAGGGTAGTGTTAAGTGAAACGTGAAATGCCCTTAGCAAGCCAAGATGGTATCTCTAAGTTACTTTAAAATTGCCATCAATTAAGTGAGCACGTTAAACTTTCGTTATTCGGGGCGACTGTCATTTCAATGTCAGTGATGTATTACAGCAATAATTACTTCAACATGTATAACAGACCCATTAACATAATTAAAACTCACTCGATAGAATGGACACATTTCAACATATATATCTATGTATACCCGTTACACATAATTTATTACATTCCTTTGTTAATTTATACATTTTGATATTAGCAGGTCAAATGAATTTAATTTCGCTACTATCTGTCACCTTTCTGAAGATTAAAGTTTGATATGTTCTATACTCGATTTTATTATCACACCGGCGCGTTTTCCGACTTCAAGGTCCGCGAACATAGGTGTGTATATATGGTTGGCCATCCCTGCCAGAATTCGTCATTTAGAGGCTGCCTCTAAATAATATATACCATGGTATAAAATGCCAAGCCTGCCATAATTCGTATTTAGAGGCTGCCTCTAATTATTTTGTACCATGGTATAAAATGCCTAGCCTGCCATAATTCCTATTTAGAGGATGCCTGTAAATCGCCAAGCCTGCCACAATTCGTATTTAGAGGCTGCCTCTAATTATTTTGTACCATGGTATAAAATCGCCAAGCCTGCCATAATTCCTATTTAGAGGATGCCTCTAATTCATTTTAGCCGTAAGTCATAAACAACTCGATGTCATATCAAGAATATTAAATTTGACCAATGAGTAAACTTGTAACAAGCGTAGAGATATCGAACCAAATTTGTGAAAGCGCATATCATTGGTGGAAGTAATAAGAAGGCTAAAATTTACGACTTACGGCTAAAATGAATTAGAGGCATCCTCTAAATAGGAATTATGGCAGGCTTGGCGATTTTATACCATGGTACAAAATAATTAGAGGCAGCCTCTAAATACGAATTATGGCAGGCTCGGCATTTTATACCATGGTATATATTATTTACAGGCAGCCTCTAAATACGAATTGTGGCAGGCTTGGCGATTTAGAGGCATCCTCTAAATAGGAATCCTCTAAATAGGAATTATGGCAGGCTCGGCATTTTATACCATGGTACAAAATAATTAGAGGCAGCCTCTAAATACGAATTATGGCAGGCTTGGCATTTTATACCATGGTATATATTATTTAGAGGCAGCCTCTAAATGACGAATTCTGGCAGGGATGGCCAACCATATGTATATGCCTATATATATACTACCTACAGATACGGGGTCGGGTATCGTGAATTTGCCTGAAATCCAGCAAAATTTATGTTAGCTATGTCGAAAAGTAAACAGATATATTCTGCAAAGGCTAGATTTCACGTCGTGCTACATGAGTTATATATCACATATACCCCGAGCAACATTTACAGCATCTTAATACACAAGTTGAATTCTCCATTCACACTATGAATTCGAAATGTGATCGGAAAATTCGACTTGTATATGACGATGCATTTAACGGTATTATATAACCATATACCTGTACAACATAACATGTATATAGGCTCTATAAACAGCCTTCAAATCATGGTAAATCATTTGAAACAGGCCCCATGCAGTCTATTTTAAATTACGTCGAGCACTACATACCGATGTGGAGTGCATGGTAGAGAGAGAATATCAGACACAGGTCTCCGTACAGTTATAAATTATTCTGCCCTCAGGCGATATTAATGTATACCAATTCAAGTGACAAGTCGTCTACTTGGCTAAGCTAAGCACGTCTGACAATAAGCCTAAATCTATTGATCTCGCCTATTCTCTCTGTTTACGTTCTGTTCTAAGTTACTTTGCTTCCATATATGGTTTGCTTAAACATACTAGCAATTTTTCATTGCCTTCCGCCCACGTCCAATATCAGCTTTTTATGCCCTATGGAAATCAGACTTTTACAACTTCATTAAATTTTCAGGTGTATATTTTGTAATGACTGGTTTCCTATACCCGCATGCATGTATAAATTATAATATTGAAGCCTGAACACAAATCGTATAAACTGTATCATAACCGTACTAACATTTGACCTATACGGAGCTGTACTTAAATCGATCGAAGGCTCTTATACCTTCAGGCTGTGGGCTAATGGACAGAATGAATAACACGGACAAAGCACCATGGTCGAAGGTTGAAAGTGTACCTATAATTATCATGGTCGTGGTGATAACCTGTGTCTCATTGCTGAGAGAGTTGCTATACTTGAATGATCGTGTCCTCAAAATCGTCTATACATTACTCTAATCATGTAATGGTGTTTCATTCAACTATATTAGTGTGTTGTATAAATGGAGTAAACTTCTTCCATATGCAGGTCCGTACCAGCCCTGCAGGAGACGGGCCTGTTAAAAACAGCAGCCAATGAAAGGCCGACGAGGGGAATCAGTTTGCCCTCTTCGTGGAATCTCGTTATAATACGATACAAGTACAATTTATGGTGCATAAATCCGGGTGGACAATGCGTTTTATCGTTGTCTGTCCTTCTGCAATTCACAACCCAGTTTCACTGTTATCGTTAATCATTGCTGCACTTGTATCATAATCATTCTCCCCACAGTACTTCTCGCATCATTGCCCCACAATCGTTTCACTCGTGACATGCTTCACTCAACACTATCGCGTTATTGCCTCACAATCGTCTCATTCGTGATATGCTCCACTCAACAATATCGCATCATTGCTTCACAATCTCTTCACCCGCTTGTTGTTAATATTTTTATAAAAAAAATTCATCAAGAATATAATTATTTCTCACCTTTTCATATACCACAATGGCAGTGGATATAATAAAAATGCGTTCTATGCGACCTACAAGTATCTACATACCCCTCCTCTACTATATCTTCATCTATAAGATATAAAAGATGAATATATAGTAGAGGAGGGGTATGTAGATCACTGTAGGTCGCATAGAACACATTTTTATGGTACCCACTGTCATTGTGGTATATGTTATATTCTTGATGAAAATTTAAAAAAAAAATATTAACAACAACAACATCGACGAAGAGTCCAACTGCTAACCAAGCCACTGTGCGCGACATATAGTTCAGTAAATATATCGAATCATTGTCTAACAGTCTTTGCATTCGTGACACATACTTCACTCAACAATATGGTATAATTGCCTCATAATCGTTTCACTCGTGATATATACTTCATTCAGCAATATCGCATCATTGCCTCATAATCTTTTCACCCGTGACCTATGCTTCACTCAACAATATCGCATCACTGCCTCACAATCTTTTCACTCATGACATATACATGTAGTTCAGCAATATCGCATCATTGTCTAATAATCGTTTCATTCGTGACACATACTTCTCTCAAAATATCGCTGCTTCATAATCGTTTTACTCGTGACATATATCCCAGCAATATCATATCGTTGTCTAACGATCGTTTCACTCGTGGCACATGCTTCACTCAACAATATCGCGTAATTGCCTCTCAATCGTTTCATTCGTGACATATGCTTCATTCAAAAATATCGCATCATTGCCTCACAATCGTTTCACTCGTGACACATATAGTTCAGCAATATAGCAGCATTGTCTAACAATCGTTTCACGCGTGACATTTACTTCAACAATATCGCATCGATTCTCCCACAATCGTTTCATCACTCAACAATATCGTGAAACTTATAGGCAATCCATATGCATTCATATCCAAATTTATTTCATCGATCTCTTTATAAATTTTATAACAAAACGCTAACTACCGGTATCGCCGATAACAGTGGACTAGGTGATAACGTGGGTTTTACGTTATCATCTGCTTAAATTCCATCACGTTTTCAATAAAAGCTGTTTTTTACTCGATATTATAGCGTTAATTGGAGAGCAAGAATGTTCTTAAGAAGATCGTCTCGGTTCACGGGTTTGTGATAATGTGTGCTGATCTGACGTACTGATGACCCGGCCATGGTGCAAATAGTATACTCCACCTACCCCAAAATTCCTCTCTGCGCATGACGCTTATCTGCATAGATATGTGTTGAAGGGCGGTGGGAGGAACATGCTGGGTTTGCTAGACCGAGACCATATGACTAAACCATGCTCAACATAAAAAATATCCATTGATGAATAGATGTTGTTCGTATACAGGTTCAATGGAATAAAAACATCGTAAATTTGATAAGTATAGAGAATCATTACTGTACCCCGTGGATGGGCGATAGAATATCTTTTATTAGAAGAAGCGAGGTGTGAAGATTGTATTGTTGATATCAAAATGTGCAGAAATTAACCACTTTTTGCGATATTTGTGTGGTATACGCCGACAGTCTGAGAGCAAAGATAGTGAAACATAGATGTTCATGGGAGGTCGCGGGCATTCGATTACAAAATGACCGTCATACCACGTCTGCCTAAAACCTAACATCAACTTTTTCCCAACGTAGATGTGCTATCTGAGATATATATAGCCTACGATAGCCGCTAAGTCGTATGGTTCAATGGGATGTTGCTCGATCCTCAGACGAACCATGTTACATGTTGCCTTGACAGGATAGAGACAAATCAACTGCATAACCAATAAAATTTAATATATCATGCACATTTTATTGAAGGCATTCAACAGCCGGTGTGTTCCAAATCTCATATATCCAGATCAAACATGGGGTGTTGCCTGATCTGCACTATATTGCATCGTCTGTCAGCTGATATATTGCCAGTATTTCGGTATGCTTCGTGGTTAGTTTAATATGTTGGGGGAAGTCTCAAGAAAAACAAGAATTGGAAATTTTAGCAACAGTGTTTACATCCATAATCTAGATCAACATCAGTATCGTCCACCATAACTGGCCTCTGAAGCAATATTTAGTCTTTTGAGCAATATGTGCTGTCAGCGTCTTCCTGACAAAGCCCCACACCCTGCAATACTTTCAGAGTCTTCTAGGAACTATCCTAAATAAATATCATCCCATCCCGTATCCTCACTCCACGTATCCACAACATGTACCCAAGGCAGCTCCCTTTATCCCTCTATCCTCACACTTCACACAGCTAGAAACAAATACTCCCCCCTACCAAGCATTCTCGCATTTTGTATCCTCACTCCACACATCCACATCTTGCATGCTCGCAGCCTGTACCCGAGGCAGCTCCCATAATACATGTATAATCACACTGTGCACAGCTAGGAACAAATATCATCCGCCATGCATCCTCACACATTGTATCCTCATGCCACACATCCAAATACTGCATGCTCGCAACTTGTACCCGAGGTAGCTCCCTTACATCCGGTATCCTCACACTCTAAACAGCTAGAGACGAATATCCCCCACCATGCATCCTCACACATTGTATCCTCACACCAAACATCCACATCTTGCATGTTCGCAACCTGTACCCGAGACAGCTCCCTTACATCCTGTATCCTCACACTCTACAAAGCTAGAGACAAATATCCTCCGCCATGCATCGTCATACATTGTTTCCTCACACGACACATCCACATCTTGCATGATCGCAACCTGTACCCGAGGCAACTCCCTTACATCCTGTATCCTCACACTGTGTACAGCTAGAAACAAATATCCTCCGCCATGCATCCTCACACAGTGTATCCTCACACCACACATCCACATCTTGCATGCTCGCAACCTGTACCCGAGACAGCTCCCTTACATCCTGTATCCTCACACTGTGTACAGCTAGAAACAAATATCCTCCGCCATGCATCCTCACACAGTGTATCCCCACACGACACATCCACATCTTGCATGATCGCAACCTGTACCCGAGGCAACTCCCTTACATCCTGTATCCTCACACTGTGTACAGCTAGAAACAAATATCCTCCGCCATGCATCCTCACACAGTGTATCCTCACACCACACATCCACATCTTGCATCCTCGCAACCTGTACCCGAGACAGCTCCCTTAATCCTGTATCCTCACACATACAGCTAGAACAAATATCTCCCACCATGCATCTCACACAGTGTATCCTCACACCACACATCCACATCTTGCATGCTCACAACCTGTACCCGAGACAACTCCCTTAATGCCTGTATCCTCACACTGTGCACAGCTAGAAACAAATATCCTCCGCCATGCATCCTCACACAGTGTATCCTCACACCACACATCCACATCTTGCATGCTCGCAACCTGTACCCGAGACAGCTCCCTTAATGCCTGTATCCTCACACTGTGCACAGCTAGAAACAAATATCCTCCGCCATGCATCCTCATACAGTGTATCCTCACGCCACACATCCACATCTTGCATGCTCGCAACCTGTACCCGAGACAGCTCTCTTATATCCTCACACTCTACACAGCTAGAGACAAATATCCCCCACCATGCATCCTCACACAGTGTATCCTCACACCACACATCCACATCTTGCATGCTCGCAACCTGTACCCGAGGCAGCTCTCTTAATGCCTGTAACCTCACACTCTACACAGCTAGAAACTAATATCCTCCACCATGCTACCTTACACATTGTATCCCCACACCACACATCCACATCATGCATGCTCGCAACTTGTACCCGAGACAGCTCTCGTACATCCTGTATCCTCACAATCTACACAGCTAGAAACAACATCACCATGCATCCTCACACATTGTATCCTCACACCACACATCCACATCTTGCATGCTCGCAACCTGTACCCGAGGCAGCTCCCTTACACCCTATATCCTCACACGCTACACAGCTAGAGACAAATATCCCCCACCATGCATCCTCACACAGTGTATCCTCACAGCACACATCCAAATATTGCATGCTCGCAACATGTACCCGAGGCAGCTTCCTTACATCCTGTATCCTCACACGCTACACAGCTAGAGACAAATATCCCCCACCATGCATCCTCACACCACACATCCACATCTTGCATGCTCGCGACCTGTACCCGAGGCAGCTCCCTTACATCCTGTACCCTCACACTTTAAACAGCTAGAGACAAATATCCCCCATCAGGCATCCTCACACAGTGTGTCCTCACACCACACATCCACATCTTGCATGCTCGCAATCTGTACCCGAAACAGCTCCCTTACATCCTGTATCCTCACACTCTACAAAGCTAGAGACAAATATCCTCCGCCATGCATCCTCACACATTGTATCCTCACTCCACACATCCACATCTTGCATGATCGCAACCTGTACCCGAGGCAACTCCCTTACATCCTGTATCCTCACACTGTGTACAGCTAGAAAAAAATATCCTCCGCCATGCATCGTCACACAGTGTATCCTCACACCACACATCCACATCTTGCATGCTCGCAACCTGTACCCGAGACAGCTCCCTTACATCCTGTATCCTCACACGCTACACAGCTAGAGACAAATATCCCCCATCAGGCATCCTCACACAGTGTATCCTCACACCACACATCCACATCTTGCATGCTCGCAATCTGTACCCGAGACAGCTCCCTTAATGCCTGTATCCTCACACTGTGCACAGCTAGAAACAAATATCCTCCGCCATGCATCCCCACACAGTGTATCCTCACACCACACATCCACATCTTCCATGCTCGCAACCTATACCCGAGACAGCTCCCTTAATCCCTGCATCCTCACACTCTACACAGTTAGAAACAAATATCCGCCATCATGTATCCTTGCACGTCGTATCCTCACATAATACATCCACATCTTGCATGCTCGCAACCTGTACCCGAGACAGCTCCTTTAATCAGGCGCGGCGGAGCGACTTGAATATTGGGGGGGCAGACGGGGGTGGGACAGGGAGGGTGTGTCCTGGCGCTTCTGAGAACTTTGAAAGGGATAGCATATCTCGCAATAAAACCGACTCATAAGCGCTAAAAAAAAAAAAAATCCAATCGGCGTTCTTCGATGGAATTTCCCCCATGTTGCTTCGAAAATAATTCGCCGATTATATTTGTACACTATACCCACCCACCCAAGTGGAAAGTTACAGGCCCTCGTCTTGGTGTGAAAATGCAATGAGTAATGTTGACGAAGTCATCTCCCCCGCCGCACCTGAGTGCCTGAAGGTTGCAGTGTCCGGTGCTCAGTAAAGGTTATTTCTCGGCGAAATAGGCGGAGAGCTTTATATAAACACAAACTATATATTGATGGACATTGTGCTGTTCGTTGATTAGACAGAACTAACTTCATGGAGAAGTTGAGACATGATCGCATATTTCAGTGTTTCAAATGTAAACACGGTCAATACTTGGGGCTTCTGAAGATGTGATCGGGGGGACGGGGGTACTCCCCCGGAAAATTTTAGAATTTCAGACGGTTCTCCACACATATCTGACCCATTTCAAGGCACGTCAGTTACAATTATTGGGGGGCCAAAGTGGTCCTTGGCCCCCCCCCCTCTTTTCGTATTGGGGGGCCGGACCCCCGCTGGCCTCTTCCCGGCTCCACGCCGCGCCTGTATTAATCCCTGTCCCCAAACTCCTGCATGGCTGTGAGCAGTATCCACTACCAGCATCCTCTGCCCATTGTATGCTCGCCCACGCATCCACGGCATGTTAACTCGATCCAGGAACAAGCTCCCACATACTGCTTTCAAGATCCCCAGGCTACACACAGCCAGCCCCTAAAACAAATATCCCATCATGCATCCTCACGAATTGTATCCTCACTCTACGCATCTACGTCTTGCATGCTCGCAACCTGTACCCGGAACAGCTCCCTTACACCCTATATTCTCACTCTCTACACAGCTGAAGACAAATATCCCCCATCCTGCATGCTTACACATTGAATCTTCACACAAGGCATCCACATCTTGTATACTCTCAACCTGTACCCGAAACAGCTCCCTTACATCTTGTATCCGGACAGTCTACACAGTTAGAAACAAATATCCGCGATCCTTCATGCTCACACATTGTATCCTCACAAAACGCATCCTCATATTGCATGCTCGCAACCTCTACCCGAGACAGCTCCTTTAATCCATGTAGAAAAAGGTGATAGCTAAGCAAAAAACTTAAGACAGCATAATGAAAAAAATGTGATGAGTTAGAGCCATAACCTATTCCCATCATCACCTTTAATTGCTGATGGCCATCACCTTTCAGACTGATTAGCGATGAGTGTACAGTTTGGGTCATCACCTTTTTAGTGTAATACGCAGGCCTCACCATCCTAAAAAGTGATGACCCCCAAAGTTAAATTCATTGCTCATTACCCCTAATAAAATGCTGAACTGAGCCAATCACCTTTTTCATCGCCTTTAAATGGCATCACTTTTCTGGCTGTGTACATCATTCCCCAAATCCATCCTCACATCGTGTACACATCCTTCCACGCTGCATCCTAACATTTTCCATCCTAGCAGCTAGAATTTCCACACTACTCTCACACCTTGAAGCTACTGGTTATGAATATGCTAGCGAAAAACACCCCCTCGGAATGTAGATGTAGTTAAGGACCGTGCAGCACGGAAATACACCCCCAAAAAATCGTGGTCCGCCTCATCATTGAACGAAAAAAAGATTTGGTCCTACACAAAGATTCTTCCTTTCAATATTCAGCCGTCATCCATTGGAGAAATTCCCCGTCCTGAATCCAAGAACCTAATTAATATAACAGCATTAACACCGAATTCAAAAGAACAATAAACATAGGCAAGATTCCTGCAAGAGAGAAGCGGTCAGAAGTTTTCAATTATGTCGGCAAGACACCATGATGTTCCAAATTATCAAATCAGTATAATATATAGCAATTATATACAACCATTATCTACATGGACGTTACTGGTAGGCTGAAAATGTGTCGAGGTAATTTCGTTTTTTTTTTCATTTTGGAGACAACTCGTAGGCGTGATATATGTATTACGTATCCTCGCCATATAAATTTCATTCACCCTCCATCTATGATATCGATAATATTAAGACAAATACGTCTTTCAATGACGTGACGGTGACGTAATAAAACCGGAAGTTTATTCAGCACCGAAGAATTTACAAAAGGGTAAACTCTAACCACTCTCTCTTTCCAATATGAGCCTAGAAAGAATGAATCAGTAATAAATGGGATATGCTAAACGAAGTAGAGAAAAGAACACAAACTCGTAGATGAGCGGAATATAGAGTACTATTAGGACATGTCATACACATGTTCATATTTTGTGAGCATTAGTAACATTTGGTTACCCATTCGACGCAGAGATGTGCATACCAGGTCAGGTTTTTTCCTTATATCTTCATCCATATCTATATACCGATTGTTGGGTTAGATAAGTATGCATATGTACGTTTTATGTTCCTGGTCACCAGTGGGCGTTAAATGCCCATTCGACCCCCTCGCTCTCTGGGATTTGCATGCGATACCGTCATGGGCAATTTTCAATGGCGACGGATAGATTTGCGCAGTACCTAAATGTACGTTTCATGTCCCGGTTCCAGTGGGCGTATGCCGTTTTAAATTGTATTGTTTTGCGTCATTCTTTTCTGACCACATACCTATCTTGAAATTCGCGGCCTTCCGACTAAAAAATCCCAGCCCGAAAACGCGTAAGATACTCTTTAACTTCCAGATTACCCTAACTGATCTTACTATTGTCCCGACCTTTCTTTACCTTTCTTTCAAAACTCAGTCTCAATACGGTATCAACGGTCTCTATTTTTTACGTGTCGTTTGTGAGATCTTATGAATTTCGCATTAGGTGATTCAATGTCATGAAAATATATGGTCCCTATGTCTCTTCATTTGGGCTCCTCTGTCCTACTTATTGGGAACGCGGAAGGGGTAGCGAGGTTTTGTGTGGATTTCCGTAGACTGACTGCGGTTACTGCTATGGACGCGGTCTCGTTCCCGAGTCATTAGATGCTTTTTCGGCGGTGTGCTGCTTCAGTACATGGTGTCGAGTATCAGGATACTGGCAATGCATCACGGATAAAAATGACCGCGAGAAAACGGCTTTCAGTGCTCACTGAAATTTATTTCTGTTCAAAGTGATGCCCTTTAACTTTAAGTGTCTGATGGAATTGTTTCTTCGTGGTCTTTCTTGGGACAGATGTCGTTCTTATCTAGACGATGTTACTGTGTTCGAAAATTCCTTCGAGCTAGCCTTCAGCGATTTACAAGAAGTGTTTCTCAGAATGAGAACCGCGATTTTAAAATTGAAACTGTCGAATTGTGTGATATTTTATGCAGTTGTGCTATTCTAGAATGGTTCTAGAATGTATTATGCAGTCAAGATATTGGCTTGTCCGGTCATGTGACTTCTCCTCAGTAGGCCCACATCTATTTCCCCCACCATTGTTTGTTGCGTTTCATTGCCTGGTATTATCGCAAAGTTGTCCCTTCTTTTCCACTATTGTCTTGGAAACTGACCTTTGTCAAGAGACGTTCACTAGGTTGAGCATACTTCGGAATGGTTAGGAAACTGTAATTAACTATATTAGTAAAGTGTTTTCCAGACAGAAGTGTCCGTATTATGCTACCTTTCAAGTTGTTTAGCGGTCGTGGTTGACTGGAGTGGTTGCCTTGGGAATGTCTTCTCTGGGCACTTATAATTTCGTGATTCATCGTCGCAGAGGGTACAGAGGGGAAGCCAATTCGTTGTCTGAGAGCAGTCCTTGTTGTTAGGTATGTGAGTCTCTAGGTGGGGGTGGGGGCTTCTTGGTTCCACGTTTCGCAGTCATTCAGTTCAAGGAAATATGTCCAGCGGAGCATGTTCGACGTCTTATCTTCCCAATGTAGTTTTGACGCTGACGCTAGTTCAGGGTTGGCCAATGTGGATAGGCTATTGAGAACTGGTTCACACTGGATTGAGAAAAAGGAAGATTTTGAGTGCATGGAAAAGCAAGAAAAGTTTGAATTCACGGTTCCTATCAAGACCAAACAAGAGTCTTTTGGCAGGTGAGAGGTCCGGGCTTTGTGGAGTCTGTGGGGGGTGGAGGCTGGGGGGCGGAGACTAGAACTAGGTTACTTATTATTAGTAGTGTGCAGGGCGTCAGGTATTATAAGGGTAGCCCATGTCGAACTTCGTGGAACTTGGAACTACTGCGTGGACAAAGAATCTTTAAGGGAGTGATCGAGTCACAGATAAATAATCCTGCAGTGATTCTGTAATCAATGTGGGCAGCTTCTGCTCATGCTCTTGTGTTGCTCTATTTCTAGTTATGACGCGATCCACTCCGTTCAATGCAAATTGTGTTACATCACTTGTACAACGATTTTTTCACGGTACTTGTACGGCAGCTTGGCAATTTTATAGATTGCAATGAAGTATATGATGAAACGAGTGTGACTTAGTAAAGGGTTTACTGTAAACGAGCGAGTGTCAGTTACAGGTACAGCTATAAGTCACTAATTTGCGTGAAAGAATGATATTACATCCAGAAATAACGTGTCGAAAATGTACTTATCCGTGTGGATGATCATTGTTGTACGTTACGTTACATGGATTTAGCATTGCTTCATCCGCGTCATGTTAACTATATGGTATTATACAGACTGACAGGATATTGGAAGGTTGTTATACTCTTAGGTGTATACATCATTGTCGGTGTACCAATATCTGTCGAACTTACTCTTGAAAACATTATGAAACTTTAAATTTACCACATGTGCGGGCAGTCTACACTCATGACACACAATACAAGTACACAGTCTATGTGATGTGTATGGTGCGAAAACACACACAGTCGTTATTAAAGTTATGACAACAGTTTTCCGGAAATACGCCATTAACGGCAGACCTGGCTGATGTGCGTACAGGACCACTTATGGGACATGTACAGGGGGCGGCCTTCATCAGCGGCATTTGGTTCACGCCCTAGTGCAAACATCCGTGGATAAGCTCCGGGCAATATATTCTGCCAAGCATTGTCCCACCACGGCTTGGTCTCTTTCTGTAGTTTGAATTCAAATATACTCATACAAATCCGACAATACCACCCCATCACCCCCTCCCAACCTTCCCTTCGTTTGGAATGGGCTCTGTATGCTGCTAGTCTCGATGCCTTAAAATAAGCATCACTGTCTCCCGTACTTCAGCTACCATTACTCATAGAGATAAATCCTCCATTGTCAGTTAGGAAGATCGCCAGTAGGAGCTACTGTATCTGCTTCCAGCTATAATAGCCAGAAGCAGCTATACCCATGTAGTTGGTAGGAGCTATATCAGTAGATTAAAACACTGATGCCAGCGTATAAAATGGTCAAGATGGATGAATTTAGTTCACTATGGCCTAACAATGAAAACTGCTAAGTGGTATTGAAAGATTTGGATTTCTTCGCTATGTACATTTTGCATACTGTAACATATATTAGACAGTTTCAGCGCTACTGATCAGACTAGAATCTAATAGACTGTATACTGGAATTGTTGATGCGGCGAAAATGCAAAAGTTTCGATGCGAGTTTCTCGAATGTAATGTCCAGTTCGAGTAAATGCCAATCTTGGCTAATATAGCTGGAAGGAGCTACAGTAGCTCGTTCCGGCGATCTTCTTAAATGATTGTGTATCTAATAAATTTTCATGAAAGTTTGCCATTCAATCTTCAAATCCAAAATAATTATTTCATCTCATTGTATTCAAATCTGTATTGCTGATTACCAAATTCAATAATTTGCTTCATTACATACCCTGGCCCTCTAGTTAGCTACAATGAGAAGCACAACTCTATATAGAAAGACCTGAAGTCAGGGATTCTGAGTTATACGGCAAAAGAGGAGTGACAAACAAACAACGTTGGGCACTCACGGAGGTTTATTTCTGTTTAAGGTGATGCCGTTTGGGCTATGCAATGTGCCTGTGACGTTCAGTGTTTGATTGACCTGTTTCTGTGAGGACTTCAATGGAACAGATGTTCTTATCTAGACGATGATATTATGTTTGAAATTCACTGCAGATAGCTCCCAGTATGTAAGAGAAGTATTTCTAATTACAAGCGTCTAGTCCGTCATTCATAATCCAGCCGTCGTCCATTAGAGAATATCTGCGTCCATAATCCAAAGACCTATTCCATTTTCCATATAACAGTATTAGCACCAAATTCAAAAAGACAATCATAGTATACAAAAACATAGGCTTGTTTCCTGCAAGAGAGAAGCGGTCAACAGTTTTCAATGATGCCGGAAAGACATCACGATGTTCCAAAAATATCAAATCCGTATCGCTGATCAGAATGACACCCGGGATTTTGAAATTGAAACAGTCGAAGTGTGTGCTTTTTTAACTGATGTACCGACTCCTACATCGTTTCTTGAGAGAGTGTGAAATGCGACCTTGGCAATGGCAGCAGTGTTAATTCAATCGCAGTCAGAAAATGCATAGGAAATGAAAGGCATCGTTGAAAGCTGTTGACCGCTTCTCATTTTAAGGAAACCATATATTATATTTATATTACTTTTGTTTGATACACATTTGGAATTGGTGTAAATTGTCATAAGACATAGATCTTTCGATTATTGACGCAGAAATTATTTTATGGAATATGGCTGAATATTGAAAAAGGGGTATATTGTTTTACTACATAAATGTAATGTGTTTCACATTAATGATAACAGCATTCTCTTTAAGGGACGGTATCCAACCAGCGTTTGCTGTTGAGACGTTTTAAACGATGGAAAAAAACGCTCAGCTACTACACCCATCGTTTGCACCATCGTTTTTTTTGTGTAGCAAACGATCAAAAAAACCATCACCGGAGACGGCCGAAGGTACCGCTGTCGTTCGGAAGAAAACGTCGTCGTTTGGAAGACACTGACAAAAGACGATCGCACGTGTTAAGCTGCGCATAAATACACACTGGGTGAACAGGCCGTGCCTTAGCTCTCAACTGCGCACATGTGTAACAAAATATAGCGCTATCAGCGAATGTGAAAACGGGTTTAACACAGGGGAAATAAATTACACTTTAATCGCCTTCCGCGTTTGTTTTAAAGGTTTGATTACGAGAAGTCGCTGTTTGTGTGCAAAAATTTTCTATGAAAATGACAACCATCTAGCTGTGATAATGGAAGTGTCACGTACGCAAATAAAACTGAATGGTTTAATAACACCCTCCCCATGTATGCACGGTGTAAAAAATTTCTTTGAATAGGCCGGAAAAGGTAATCAACAGATAACTCTGCCGATATCTTACTGATCTGAATTATGTTCAGTTATTATTTAACTTAAAGAAATACCCGTTTCAAAAATATTTAGGTTGATAAATATTTCCTTGTTATTCAGGGCGATACGGAAGTCTACCGTGGAAAAATGGTGTTGATTCGCCTGGAAATTTTCGCGATAATGCCGACACTAGGTTTTGATCCCTTTCCTTGAAAACGCATGGATGCAATAGAAATCTAAATAAATATTTTTCATCGCGAGTATTATGGGACCATGAAACTATTATATGATTGTTGTATCTTCAGCGGTTTTCTTGTAATGTTTACCGGAAAACGTGTAACACGATTTGCGGGGAATTCCACTGAAATTCGCCCACTTCAGAGCACGTTTTAATACCTCACTGGCAAATCGTGTTACACTTTTCCCAATAAATATAACATGAAAAGAGCTGAAGAGACAGAAATGATATTTATATTTTCATGATCCTATAATACTCGAGATAAAAAATGTATTTAAATATTTTATTTTATGAATGCGTTTTCAAGGAAATTGATAAAAAAAAACTAATGTCGGTATATCGCCGAAAATTCTCGGCAAATCGACCCTGTTTCAAGTTAAATAAACCAAAAAATGGAAAGGTTTCTAATATGTTATTTGGCCTGTGTACTGTATTGCAGTCCATAGGGAAAATCAACACGCGCGTTTAGCTTTAATATTTTAGAAATATCGCAATTTATTCTACGGGTCTGTCTGAAAAAAAAACCCAGCTTGTGTACGGTCAAGGAGCACACGCGTACACGCACGTGGCCTTCCATTTCGACTGCGGTTTATCCCCAGCATAGAAAAGTCGACACAGGACTGCTCCCGCATGGCGGGAAAATAAAGACCGGTGTATAACACGTGTCTGTCGAAACGTTCATGGCGATATACCAGATCAGAGAGGAAAACGCTATATTCACGATCCTTCAATTCACAAGTCGAATACATTAAAATTATCCAGAAAGTTTCTAGAGCTATACTTTGATGGGTGCCATGAAAAAGAATTGTCACGGGAGAATATTTGGTGACCCTGATATTTGAACATCGCTACTTGAGAGAAAGTGGAGGTGTGAATTTCCATTGAGTCTTCATTCAAGCATTTTTAATGTTTTAGATTGAAGGGAATTTCTCGGCAATGCGCTGAGACAGATGTATCTTTTGACAACCAATCTTTTATTTGAGACTTTATCGAAACAGATCCAAATATTTGATTATCGGTGTTTTATTTATTATGGTCAACTTAACGCACTTTTATTCTACATTGCAGGTTTGTTTGCTCCATGGACATATTGAAACCAGAGGAATGACCGCCTTTTCTCCGGATAATATTATTCGCATATCCACATATTTCTTCGTTATGTTTATGTTTTGTTGTAAGATTCTAACCAATAAACATATGATTGTGCAAGAAAGTCCCATATCCCTATCCAGCAGGACTATACGTGGAAGAAACTAATTTCCGGTGAGCATATAGGTAAGAATCCTGCTTGATTAGTAAACAATATTGCCAAGCTGTCAATTTATTGTCTAGCCATAATAATAGTAAAGTGATCAGCTTTTTTGTCTGTTCTGTTGGTCTACACACAGCTTGACTTTCGAGCCACGAAGGACGCAAGAGTTACTTCCAGAGGCGGCATCCACGGGACATCCACGGGCATTTGCTTTATTACTACCATAATTCAAATAAATGGACGTTCACGTTAAGTATCGCTGAAGGGATTGTTCATTTCAAAGACATTATTAAATAAAAGGCAACAAGTGTCTTTGATTTTATACTTTTTGTTTATTCACAGTTGCACATTTCCGGGACAGTTTTAATTGATCACTCCGGGCTCTAAATAAGCCATGCAGTTTTGTTCCATGAAAAATATATTTAAGTGCATTTCTGGAAGGTTGGACATATATGATCTCATCTTTAGTACTATACACATCGTCTTTCACATCCAGCTTATTTGTTTCTCACCACAACCGATACTTCATTCACTATGGAACAACATACAGGAAATCAAGGTAAATTCACATAAATTTTATTACTGATCGTATGCATTGCATTGTTGGAATAAAATATTGTTTAAACCAATAACAGAGAGAGATCAACAAATATGCGCTATGAAGAGTAATAAATGACATGTGAGAAATTGAGGAATTAACACGGTGGGATACAGCCCATAGCAAATTCAGAAGTAATAAACAATGGTTATTTTGATTACCCACTCGAATCCCAACGGCGAAACAAGACTAGTTAATTCTTGTTAATTACATACACGATCTCTCATAACTGGATCGACGATACCAAGTGACAAAATAATCTCTCTGTATGAAAATGTCATGCGGCGTTGCTCTAAAAGTTGTAAATGTACAACCACGGGTATACGACTTCTATCGAAATTACAAACTTCAGATGAATAGAGTACTCATCACGTATAGATATTTGCAGATGTAACTTTAAAAGCTTACCAAACAAGGCGCGCTTCAAAAGCGCAAATTGAACAAAAACAAAATTATGAGTTACACCATTAGAGAACCGTTATCTATGGTGAATGTCTTGTAAATTTCTGCGTTTACGCATCGTCCTGAAAGAGAAAAAATATACGCATTAGATTCTAATGTTTCACTCGACATTTATCTGTAATCAAACGTAATAATAATTGTTAAAGTAAAGCTATGATCATCTCATTCCAAAAATTACAAATATTGTCCATAAAACAAATAAACGACTACCAGGTGTTAATTTTTGTTGACAAATTTTTCAATCATACAGACCTAATTCCAAACACTTTCAGATCATATTTTTCAAAATTATCTGTTGTCCACAGGTACCCAACTAGACAGGCTAAATTAAATTTATATCGCGATTTTTACTACTGACTTATAGTACTAAAATAAAGGGTCCCAAAATATGGAACAATTTACCCTCTCAGTTAAAATCTCACGTTTCGCTCTCATTATTCAAATCGAGGATATAATCGTATTTATTACTGGAACATAATTAGACATCTATTCTGTTTGCCGTCTGTGGAAGTTGGAAATTAAATTTGTGTTTTTGTCTCACTATGATAGAGTTTATCGCATATTATCATCTTTGTAAATATAATAATTATTTTGGGATAAAACAAACCCCTCGGGGTTTTCATCCCGCCACTATTATATTTTGTTTACTAAACATTATTGTTATGCATGGTGAAATAAAAATCAAATCAAATCAAATGGTAATCTAGAACTGACTTTTTTGAAGCCGCCTTCCAAAATGTGCAAAGCCCGTATTCTGCAAAATACATAAGATTCGAATCGCACGTTCATAAAACGATATCATGGTTCCATAATATTTTGTTTATTAACGAATTACACCGTAACCGATTCTAAAATATAGTCAAGCAGCACACGTATAGCAAAAATCTGGAAAAGAAAACATTAATTTGTGTTCCGTTCTCATAATCCGTTTTTCACGGCCTCAAGCGACACAGCCGTTGTTGTTGTTTTTGCGTCTGTAAAGCGGGACTACTTTCGAGCCGATGGTTTGCCAGGAGACTTTCAATCGTTTGCTAGAAAACGTCTGCACCTTTGTTCGAGGTGTGAAAAGACGACCGGCACCCTTACCGTAGGTTGCCGGAGATTTCCGGCGATCGTCTTTATCTGACCGGCGTTTTTTAAAAAACGATCAACTCATACACCCATCGTTTGCATCGACGTTTTTTTTCATCGTTTAAAACGTCTAGCAAACGAACGTTGGATGGATACGGTCCCTTACACATTCGCCATTGTTGTTATGGAGGCAAAACTTTAATATTTCAACATTTTCTCACCTCAGAAATTTCTCTGCATGGGCAGCGGCATTTTCTCTCTTCTTCCTGTGACGAACTTTATGATACAGCGCCGTGGCAGCAAGTCGCTTAACTTAACCTTTCATCTTCTCTCATACTGCTCATGTTAGCGCATAGTCTTTGAAGCTCCATCTTTCGTGAGCAGAATGGTAATGAACGCCGTAAACTCTGCCAACGGTGTCCATATTCTTCTCCATTTGTTAAGAGAAGGCAGTGTGAAGTTCTTATTGTTATTGTACTACGTCAAACAAATATTGTTAACAGTATCTCATAATTGTATATGGAGGGTAAATCATGTCAAATTGAGCTCATTTCAAAAAAAAATATATATATATTACTACAGATTTAATTTTATTAAAACTCATTAGACTGTAACATACACTTGCCATGCGAACAGTAACATGGGTTGTTTCCATATTTATTAGTCAAATGAAATTCATATCCCAAAAGTGTCAGAACCCAAATTACACATAAAAGGTTGACAAAGTTTACAGGGTTCATTACTATTCTGCTCACGAAAGATGGAGCTTCAAAGACCATGCACTAACATGAGCAGTATGAGAGAAGATGAAGGGTTAAGTTAAGCGACTTGCTGCCACGAGACGGCGCTGTATCTTGCAGTTCGTCACAGGAAGAAGAGAGAAAATGGCACTGCCCATGCAGAGAAATTCTAAGGTGAGTAAATGTTGAACTATTAAAGTTTTACCTCTATAACAACAATGGCGAATGTGTAAGTGGTTTGTTTAAACGATTAGTCGGCGGAATTGCTTTAGTGTTTCGGCTGGAAAAGGACTTGGGGCGAAGGACGAATGCATACCATGCCTGGCGAGACCCTCCCCGTTTGAAAGATCGAAAGTTGTGAACCACGTGTGGGACGATTCCTTTTTATTTAATACCCTCAACCTGAATTTAGGTAACTCTGTATACCCCTATTGGGGTATTATACGCTATTTGAGGTACTGTACGCCGATTGAGGTATTCCACCTAACCTGTAAAATATGGGACATGATTTCTCCGATACCATAAATACCGGTTGATACAACTTTGCCGTTTATAAGTTTTCGATAGAAAAATATATTTCGCTGACGTTCATACCTGTTGCTGTTGTTGTTACTGCCATGTTCTGGTCGAAGTCGAGGCCACGAGGCTCAACTAATTGATCTTTTTTTTTTAAATATCAGATTCGGAAAGCAGCATAAGGGGAGGTAATCCTTTGGTAATGGAATTGAATTGAATTTTATTCTCTCAATCTTGCCCTCTCGCATATTACTCATATTTTATGAACTATCGATTAATTTCGCCCAGCTTCACAGCAAGCTGTTCCCACCCATCACTGACTTTCATAAGATTAACTTTAGGAAATACAGATAAATTGCGTGAATAAAAATTTAAAAAAATAAAATGTATCCTCCAGTAATTATTAGTTCACAAAATACACTGTACTAAAGTTTAAGAACTGTTTGACATACAGAATCAATTTATTAAATACAATTGGCACCAGACCATGTAGTGTTGAATTTGTACCCCAGTTGTGCGGGTCATTAAAAGTTGATGGGAACAGCTGATTGGTTATTGTCTTTTCTAGTTCAGCGAAAGTACTCTGTGGGGTTTCCCATTTTGGTAGTATCCCTAACCAATTCATGCAGTAACAATAATTTGCTACAGAATGTATACTGCCCTGATCGAGTTTTATCTAATATAAATAATTGTGTTTGTATTTCAATGATCTATAGGAACAGGCAAATACTGGACCCCACTCATTGTGTAAATTGGTAACAGGATAATTGGCTTGTTGACCTCATGTGAATACCAGTTATCCTCTCCTACAAGGAAAGGAAGTTTCACCCTGAGGTGGGGAAATTTTATAATCACTGCATGTCTGAGAAAAAACTGTGATATCCTGTTCATTTCTAAGAGGTGGGATGTCCCACCAGTTGTGGGGAAAGGGGTGCCAAACCAGTTATTTGTAGCTTATTTTGAGAAAAAACCCTAAATATCTAAAGTGATGTCCCCCCATTTTTTTTGTTATTTACCGGACATGTTTCAGGGCCAGCCCCTTGGGTT
>JAVTVY010018615.1:0-71959 GCA_036873755.1 Hanleya hanleyi
CTTACACTATAGAGATATTTCGACTCTTGCTATCTTATTGTATCTGATTAATCATGCGAATACCGTATTTCGATTGCGGAAATTCTTCATAGACAATGACCAGTTACTGAATGTCGGATTCGACGCTTACACGTGTGTTTATAAATGAACATAGGGCCAGTTGTACGGATAATGACCACAGGATACATGACGTTTACTCGGAAATAGCTTCTTTCGTGTTGGATCTTAATTAGGCTGATTTTTCATTCGATCCAAATAAAAACATAATTTTCTGATTTGAAAACAATGATGCTAAATCAAAAACTGATCCCTGGCATATTTTTGGCAATTTCAAGACATATTGAAGGGATTTTTCCTTGTAGCAAAAATATGACACCAAAAACCGAACCTAATCCCGATTCTTTCAAATAATCAAAGTTCCTAATATTTCATGCTCAAATATAATTTCGGTTTGAGGTATATTTTTGTTACAAGAAAACAAGTTACACTTCCTATAAATGCCTCAGATATACACAAGCATGAGAGAGAGAACTTTCTGATCAACCATAAGTCCAGAGCGGATGGCTGGATTTAATCACCATTGTCAGCTGCTGTGGATATCGGATGCATGTAGCTTGTCTGTAGTTCCTTTGCCCGCGTAGCGGAGTGTTTCTGATCTAGTGTATGTAAGTTCCCCGTAACGTGTGTTGCCGTGTGCTGAAATCCTGAATCAAGTTGAGTCGATAGTTTGGTACACATGTTCCAAAGATCTGCCGAATGCAGTTTTCCTATTGTATCCGTTGAGCAGATGTTCATTGTGACAGTTGCATGTTTCCTCGAAAACTGACTGGCAAAATATGTCTAATACAATTTGATCAACTTCTAGAACAACATCAGTTGGATGATAATCGCATATTCACTTACCATTCGTTTTCGATACAGTGTCATCAACAATGATGTACCGAAATAGGCTTCACGAATTGCGTCATCCTATCCTCGTTTAGCCGGTATTCACATGTTGTGAACACTTAAGCCTGGTACGCACGACCTAGTTTTCCTTGTCTAGTTTTCACACCTGTGTGAACTCCTGGCCACCATTTTCTACCAATTCTCCGGTTGTCCAGTTTCTTGGATCGTGTGTACGGGCAACAAGTTTTATTTACTGGCACTACCATACCCGTTTATAGTCGAGTATGCAACCGGGAACTACTTTTCATAAGGCGTGTTACTGGCACGCCATATGAAAATATGGGACATTCTGAATAAAATAAATCTTTGTATTTGTTGCTTGTTGTTGTAATCCGCAGACATGATATTCGGAAGGCTCTCCCGAGGTTGTGGCCAACCACCTCGCTGGGGTCTAATAATAACACAGCCACCAGTCAGATATTTGGAAAGAATTCCCGGCCGCGCGCACATCGCCGGAAGTGACATCATATATAGTAAAATAGATGTTTGCCGAACATTTCGATTACTTTGTAAGTCTGCATAATACCTCTGTTGACCTAGCGTTAAAAGGAATTATCTGAAGTTTATTTTCCCTGTTTATCTGGACAGAGCATATGAAAAGTAGTTCGCTCATTTGCAAAATTGAAGGAGTTGTTCGGCCGGATTCAAACTGAACCGTGCGTACGTGGGCTTTCCGCTATAGGTCATAGCAACGTAGTAAAAACTTCCGCTAGTGGAGGCTGGGATGATAATGAGCCTGTGAAATTGAGCATGCGCAGGGGGAGGATGGGTTATAGTCCGCCTTAGCAGTGTCGATGCGGGTCGGTCACCCCACAATTTACACAGTTGACGAGGTGCAGAGGTGAAATTGATTTTGCAATGCGCATGCGTGACGTCGTTCTGACTTTCTATGGCGACGTGTACACAAACAAACATTTCTGGCTGGGATAGGTCTTCATGTTATTTTTTAGGTCAGATCAAATTTTGCCGAATTTCGCAATACACGCGGACAAGATGACGTCGAACAATGTAAAAGTGTCAACGAAACCTTGGTCTTCTCTACTAGACCAAAGCCTTAATAGAATGACATGCAAATTCTTAACATAATGTACGATTAATATGAGTTGTCAACTAGCACCTTAGTTGGCCAGATTGTTTTACTGTATACAGGCAAAGTTGCACCTCTTGTGAATCATATAGAGCCCACATAACGTGATACACTATGAACTTATGCTCAGGTTGCCCATCAACATGATTGTGCCCCTTGTCTCGGATTTACAAAGAAATGAGAGAGAAATGGAGAAACATAAACATTAAATTGGATTTTCAGATAAAACTGAACATAGATTTTTTATTACAATTTCTGATTTACAAACAATCCTTTTTGAGCCATTTCCAATCTATTCCTATGGTTTATCTATTAAATTGAGATGGTTGCCACGGTAACAAATTTAGTCAAATTTAATATATTTTGGCATTTTTCTTGCAAATATACATTCAGACCGTATACAAATTTTTTGGCTTGGGTTAGGACCTATGACTGAGGTGTGTTAGGACCTGTGAGTGAGGTGTGTCAGGACCTGTGACTGAGGTGTGTTAGGGCCTGTGACTGAGGTGTGTTAGAACCTGTGACTGACGTATGTTAGGGCCTGTGACTGAGGTGTGTTAGGGCCTGTGACTGAGGTGTGTTTGGTCCTGTGACTGACGTGTGATAGGGCCTGTGAGTGAGGTGTGTTTGGACCTGTGACTGACGTGTGTTAGGGCCTGTGAGTGAGGTGTGTTTGGACCTGTGACTGACGTGTGTTAGGGCCTGTGAGTGAGGTGTGTTTGGACCTGTGACTGACGTATGTTAGGGCCTGTGAGTGAGGTGTGTTTGGACCTGTGACTGACGTGTGTTAGGGCCTGTGAGTGAGGTGTGTTTGGACCTGTGACTGACGTGTGTTAGGGCCTGTGAGTGAGGTGTGTTTGGACCTGTGACTGACGTATGTTAGGGCCTGTGAGTGAGGTGTGTTTGGACCTGTGACTGACGTATGTTAGGGCCTGTGAGTGAGGTGTGTTTGGACCTGTGACTGACATATGTTAGGGCCTGTGAGTGAAGTGTGTTTGGACCTGTGACTGACGTATGTTAGGGCCTGTGAGTGAGGTGTGTTTGGACCTGTGACTGACGTATGTTAGGGCCTGTGAGTGAGGTGTGTTTGGACCTGTGACTGACGTGTGTTAGGGCCTGTGAGTGAGGTGTGTTTGGACCTGTGACTGACGTGTGTTAGGGCCTGTGAGTGAGGTGTGTTTGGACCTGTGACTGACGTGTGTTAGGGCCTGTGAGTGAGGTGTGTTTGGACCTGTGACTGACGTATGTTAGGGCCTGTGAGTGAGGTGTGTTTGGACCTGTGACTGACGTATGTTAGGGCCTGTGCGTGAGGTGTGTTTGAACCTGTGACTGACGTGTGTTAGGGCCTGTGAGTGAGGTGTGTTTGGACCTGTGACTGACGTGTGTTAGGGCCTGTGAGTGAGGTGTGTTTGGACCTGTGACTGACGTATGTTAGGGCCTGTGAGTGAGGTGTGTTTGAACCTGTGACTGACGTGTGTTAGGGCCTGTGAGTGAGGTGTGTTTGGACCTGTGACTGACGTGTGTTAGGGCCTGTGAGTGAGGTGTGTTTGGACCTGTGACTGACGTATGTTAGGGCCTGTGACTGAGGTGTGTTTGGACCTGTGACTGACGTATGTTAGGGCCTGTTACTGAGGTGTGTTAGGGCCTGTGACTGAGGTGTGTTAGGACCTGTGACTGAGGTGTGTTAGGACCATTGCCTGAGGTGTGTTAGCACTTAACCCCATATGGGGTATGGGGATGTGGTCTTTGGATTATGGACGCGGATATTCTCTAATGGACGACGGCTGAATTATGGATGACGGACTAGACGCTTGTACTTGTGACTGAGGTATGTTAGGACCTGTGACTGAGGTGTGTTAGGACCTGTGACTGAGGTGTGTTAGGACCTGTGACTGAGGTGTGTTAGGACCTGTGGCTGAGGTGTGTTAGGACCTGTGACTGAGGTGTGTTAGGACCTGTGACTGAGGTGTCGGCCTCCACACTGATATATGAGCAAGTACATGTTTTGCCAACTTCGTAAATATTTCCAGCTATAATATTATCAAATTAAACGATCTCCAGTTTAGGACTGTGATACTTTATAGGATATCATATCATGTCGCGAACCCGAAAGATTGATTTTCTAATACTATTTCAGCAGCTAATAGCCTTTTCACGCACTTAGCATCTTATTACCGACGAATTCTATGCTGATGGCTCTTGCCTTGGTAAAGGGACAAAGCTTTGCTGTAAATTTTGCAGACAACAAAATATGTTGATACGCAGTAGTATATAAAGGCTATTTCAAGTCATATTTTCCAGGGAGGTAACTTGATGCCCTTTTTTCCAGGTTAAAGTATAGGGGCGCCACATCGCTTTTCACCTCTGTGGCGCCTGTGGCGCCAGGGGGCGCCACTAGCTCAAGGTCACGTGGAGGTCAAAAGTAGTTCCGGCAACCTTTAACCTTTGTATTCCTCCGCGGTCTGGTGGTGATGCCGTCACTTCCGCGGACAGAAAGTAGTCCCATGTCAACCGAGTGACTTCCAATGTTAATGTATACGGGGGAATGCCTAAAAAGATTATGGGAATAGACGTTTTGTGACCGGGGTGGGTCCCTAGTGGACCGAATGGGTCGAGTGATGTGTCAAAGTGAACCGCTCCTCGACGGCCATTCAGTCATGGGTGGGTGCATGTAAAATTAAGATTTTTTCCCGAAAATATAAAAAGCGAAACACGGACTTTACCCCTAAAATAGGGGAAAACCCCTATCAACTCTAACCAAAAGGGCTAATATCGGTCCCCGGGCTTATCGGGGCCTGTCTATCAAGTCAATGGGGTGGGTGCATGTAAAATTAGGATTTTTTCCCGAAAATATTAAAAGCGGAACACGGACTTTACCCCTACAATAGGGGTCTGTATTATACAATATAAGGGAAAATGCCTGTATGGGGTATGGGGATGGTCAGTTTTTTTCGTTTGCTTTACTATGGGTTGTGGGGTCTCGTTATTCTCGTCTCGCCAAGAAAAACACAATGGGAGGGCCCCCAGAGCGAATCAGTGAAATTTTTGGGAAAAGTCAACGAGGTCTGTATATAGGCTCATACTGGCTATATGGGGGGAGGGGTGGCCAAAATTTTTTGTGGGCTTTACTATGGGTTGTGGGGTCTCGTTTTTCTCGTCTCGCCGAGAAAAACACAATGGGAGGGGTCCCGGAGCGAATCGGTGAAATTTGGAAAAGTACCGGGTAGGTGTGGATACTGGCTCCATACTGGCTATATGAGAGTATAGGTTCAACCTGGGAAATTCACACACGTTCATTGTGATATGGGTTGTTTGGATTTGTTTTTCACGTCTCGTCATTTAGAACACGATGGGGAGGGTTTCGAAGCGAAACGGTGAAATTTTTGGAAAAAGATCACCGAGGCCTGGGTAAGCCCATAGGCCTATACTGCATGGCTATGGAGTATAGGCCCATACGGGGTGGACGTTTTGGGGTCTAGGTATGATCCTATGGTGTCGTATGAGGTCTTATTTTGAAGCTCTCGTGGAGAAGCATCCGTCTGGACTAATAGTTCGTCCGTTTTCAATATTCTGCGCATGCGCAGTCTGGCCCGTAGTATAGAAAGCAGGCATTTTGGGGGGTATGTGGATGTGTGTTTGGGGTAGAGATGGACCGCTAAGGGTCCGAATGGGTCGTGGAAGGTGTCAAAGTGAAGCTTGTGTGGGGTAGAGTCAGAATGGCGTGTTTTTAAAATGAAAGTCGCGTCAATCTGCGCATGCGCAGTTGGTTGTAGTAAGTCAAGTGGCCATTTTGAGGCAGTGCAGGAAGGTATTTGGTGTCGAGATGGACCATCCTTGGTCCGATTGTGTCGTGGGAGATGTTATCTTGTAGCTCTCGGGGTGTACATCCAGATTTGAGGGATGTTCACGTCATCTGTGACGTCTTCGGTGACTGTGACTGTGACTGAGGTGTCGGCCTCCACTGTTCTGCCTCTCCTATCCTGGGACGGATTGCAGACAGCTAACCTACACCGCAGTATGAATAATCCACACGTAACGCCGGATAATTAACTTGTGAAAAATTGTGTATTCTGGGTGGAAAGCGATAAAAGCTGAAATAAACAAACAAAGACAATTGTTCAGGTCACTGCCATGCAAAAGTGAAAGGCAAAATAATAATGGTACATGGGATACAACTCCTCGGTGGAAATCCTAAAGTCTGCAAGAGTAAACTCCCTTGGATTGATTGATCCGACCTCATCACAGTACCACAGTTATTCGATAATTGGGACATCAAAATATGGGAAGATCTACGCCAAAATTACTTTGAAATGAAGAAATATGTACGGTGCTAAGGTTCATGAAAATAATGGCATAAGGCTGTTAATAAAGGCACGTCAAGTGCGTAACTTGCACACATAAATTCTGGACATAACAGACGTTGTTGTTGTTATGCAAAAGTTTATGAAAGTTTTTCATCAGTTCGGTAAGTCATTAAAAGTCATTTCACAGTTTCTTAACACAGTTCAGTCTTTAGATTCTTGGTATGTGCTTTAGAATAGGTTAACCAGAAGACTATTCTGTGAAGTCATGTGACGCAGTCAGTATGTCGGCACCTCTTCCCACTTCCCTTATATGTGTTGTAATTTCAATAGGAATGCACATTAATGTTTCTCAACTGTCACTTACACTGTGGTTAGCTACAAGCTCGTAAGTGAGCGGGAAATGATCACAATTCACATCGGGTGATACAACCTCGTGGATCGAAGACAAACAGGGGAGAAGACCGATCTCTCCTCCCTAGGCGGGAGAGTTCCGCGATATGAATATTCATGGCCACATCATATATACGGTGAAAGACAGCATACTCCCCGCCTGATGTCAATAATTGACATCACATAAAGAATATCATTCGACAGTTATAATTACAGTCACGCTTGAGCACAATGATTTCTCACTCTCGTTCCTTGGGCAGAAGAACAACAATCTCCGTGATGGGACGCGTGTAAGAGGTTACCCTACCACCTTTGGCTACGCGAACAACAGCTTTTCTCACTCTCCCGTCTATTCCAGGGATTACGTCCGAGATGATTCCCATGGGCCACTCATTGCGTTGTGCATCTTTCTCCTACATAAGTATGATGTCTCCCTGTTTAACGTTGGGCTGGTCCTGTTGCCACTTGCGTCTTGCCTGGAGAGATTGGAGATATTCCAGATGCCACCGTTTCCAGAACTGTTCCGCGAGGACCTGTACACGTTTCCACTGTGCCCTATACAAGTCTCTAGTATTGGAGCGATCCAGGTTCAATGGGGATATCAGTCTTGTAGGTAAGTAGAGTATTTGGGGTGAGTAAGAACGGAGAATCTGGGTCTGTAGAAACTGGGACGATGGGTCGATTGTTCACTATGGCACAAACTTCGGACAGGAAGGTTACCAATACCTCATGAGTCAGGTTCTTTGCGGATACATCTGACAGCATGGACTCCAGGATTCGTCTGGTGATGCCTATCATTCGTTCCCATGCTCCGCCCATGTGGGAGGAATGGGGAGGATTGAAGATCCACTTAACACCTCTGTTGTACAGGAAGGTCTTCACTGGAGCATCTTCAACGTTAATGGCGTTGATGTTCAAGTCGTCTGTAGCTCCTATAAAGTTGGTTCCACGGTAGGATCTGTACTGAGTCACCTTACCACGGATGGCTTGGAATCTTCTCAAGGCGTCTATGAATGAAGATGAAGTCATCTCTTCAATAACTTCGATGTGAATCGCCCTTGTGGTCATACACGTGAACAGAATGGCCCACCTCTTGCTGTTTGCAGATCCGCCTCTAGTTCGGCGACTAACAATGGACCATGGACCAAATGTGTCAAGGCCTACATACGTGAATTAGGGCGCGGGGGTAAGACGGTCGACGGGCAGGTCGGACATCTTCTATTGAGATGGCTGTCGTCGTTGCTTGCGACATCGCACACATTTGTAAAGTATCGAGTTGATAAGCCTCTTGCATCCAGTTATCCACAATCCTGCAGATCGCACGGCTCCTTCTGTGAACAGGCGGCCCTGGTGCTTTACGGTTTCATGATGATGGCGAATCAATAGCGTTGCAATGTAGTGTTTACCTGGGATGATAACTGGATATTTCCCTTCAAAGTTGATGTTAGATCGTTTCAGCCTCCCTCCCACTCGGAGTACGCCATTTTCATCCGGAGTTGGATCAAGGGCTAGGATAGGGCTGTCCTTCGGAAGTGAGTTCTTCATCTTGATGCACTCGATTTCAGTGCTGTAGGCCTCCTGTTGAGTTTCTTTAAGTATGAAACTTTCTGCATCGTTGAACGACTGTACAGTTTTAGATTCTGGACATGAATGCCATCCATTGCATTGGCTCTTTGCCCTGAATGTATGTACGATATGTTGCAATCTGGCAATTGCCTCCACCAAGCCTTTCCAGGAAGAGAATCTAGTGAAGCGCTGAGTACCCAGGTGATTGGCTCTGATCACGTAAGTGGACTTGCTAATGATAATGGGTCTGACTTCCTTATCTTTGTCAGGTTCCGTGAGCGGAAACAATTCCTCACTGTCTGGAAACTCGGATGGGCCGAGCAACCAGGCACTCGAAGGAAGGTCATTTGCCTGTACGGCTCTCGTGGCGAGGTCGGCAGGGTTCAGATGTGTCGGTACATATCTCCACTGTTGGGGGTTGGAAGAATTTCGTATTCGATCAACACGATTGGTAACATACACGTAGAATCTCCTAGTCTGATTGTGCAAGTACCCAAGCACGACTTTGCTGTCAGTAAAGTACCTGATGCTATCGAGGGGAATGGCAAGTTGATGTGATAGAGTCTCTGCGATTTCGATAGCCAGCACAGCACCACACAGCTCTAGGCGAGGAATTGTGTGTCCATGGGTGGGTGCTACCTTGGCCTTCCCAAGAACAAGTCCAGTATGATGGATGCCGTAAGTGTCAGTAGTTCTCATATACGCTGCAGCAGCAATTGCTTTCTGAGAAGCGTCCGAGTAGATGAAGATTTCTTTCTTCGCAGTGTTGAACTGTGAAACTGGGACATAAGCCCTTTGAATCTGGAGCTGCTCTAGGTCTTTGAGCGAGTCCCTCCATTCATCCCATTCTCTTTGTCGACTAAGAGAAAGCGGTTCATCCCAGTCAATGGTTTCAGTCATGTCGCGAAGTAGGACTTTCCCTTGGATGACAACAGGTGCTGCAAAACCAATTGGATCAAAGAGACTGCTGACAGTTGATAGGACTCCACGGCGAGTGTATGGTTTTGTTTCCGAGGACACCTGGAATGTGAAAGAATCAGACTGTAGATTCCACACCAGACCCAAGCTGCGTTGTATTGGTAGGTCATCCTCATCAAAGTTGAGATCTTTGAGATCTTTCGCATAGTCATCAGCTGGGAATGCTTTCATTACCTCAGGATTGTTGGAGGCGATTTTATGTAAGCGGAGATTTCCACCACTGCTCAGAGCCTGTTGTGTTCTCTGTAATAGGTCGATAGCCTGGTCCACTGTAGGAAGCGACACCAAACCATCATCTACGTAGAAGTTTCATTCTACAAATTTGACAACGTCTTCGCCATACTCGTCTTGTCCAACGTGGACCGTCTTGCGAAGCCCGAAGGTGGCTACTGCAGGGGATGGTTTGTTCCCAAAGACATGTACTCGCATTCTGTAGTCTACTAGCTCCTTTTCGGGATCGTTGTCTGCATACCACAAAAAGCGAAGGAAATTTCTGTGGTCTTCTCTGACAAGAAAACAGTGAAACATGGATTGAATGTCTGCTGTGACTGCTATCTGTTCTTTGCGGAAACGCATCAGCACACCCAAAAGATTGTTCGTTAAGTCCGGTCCCTTAAGAAGCACATCATTCAAAGAAACACCTTCATGCTGGGCTGATGAGTCGAAGACACCACGGATTTGTTCCGGTTTCTGTGAGTGGTAAACGCCAAACAGTGGCAAATACCAGCATTCTTCTTGCTCTGCCAGTGGGGATGCTATCTCAGCATGGTTGCTATCTAACACTTTTTTCATGAATTCAACGAGATGTCGTTTCTTAGTTGGATTGCGCATCAGGCTTTGGTGTAATGTCCGAGCTCTTTTTATGGCTTGTGACTTGTTGTTTGCCAATCGTTGCCTTGGACACTTGAACGGAAGAGGTGCAACCCAGTTTCCCTCTGGGGACCTGTACATTTCCTCGTCCATTATGTGAAGGAATTCCCGATCTTCCATAGACAGTCCAGGCTTGTTATCATCTTTGGTTATTTCAAAGACTGTTGCTCCCAAGCCGTCCACAAATGGTGTACGTCCAAGTGACGGTTTTGAGTCGTTCTGATTGACGTCAAACTTACTGTGGCATGGGGGGAAGAGTGATGGTCGTCCATCTTGAAGTATATTGATTTTATTGACATTTGCGTGGTCAGGTTTATGAATTCTGCCCAAACAAGTCTCTCCTATAATCACCCAGCCGAGTCGGAGCCTTTGTGCAAATGGAGAACTCTGGGGCCCAGTACGCTGTTCAAGTACGTGGTGGGCTTCTGGCACATCTCTCCCAATCAGAAGCAATATTTCAGCACTGTCATCTACAGCAGGTATGTGTTCGGCGAGGTCTTGTAGATGTGGATGACAGTTCGCCACGTCAGGGGTAGGAATCTCATCTCGCACATTTGGGATTTGATTACATTCAATCAATGTTGGTAGTTTGAATCTGTTGGCACCATCCAAGGATTCCACAGTGTACCCATTAGCACGCCTACCGGATGTCTGTGTGTATCCAGCACATGATGACAGGTTGTAAGGAATATTCTCACTGTGTTCGTTGAAAAGATCAAAGAATGTAGATTTCGCCAGAGACACATTGCTCTGATCATTTTGTATAACGTATGCTGTGACGGATTTTTCCGGATGTTCTCTGGGATAGACCTTAGCAAGGATAGTTTTGCTGCAGGATTTGCCACTGAACCCACTTCCACAGATTTGAGTGCATTTCAAACTAACAGATTTCTCCCCGCCATCTTCTGTGGCGGGTGTTTGACTTGACCGATATCCGGTGTCATTCTTGTTGACGTGTAGAGCTGAAGCATGCTTATCGCTACCACATTCTGAGCAGGAAATTGTACTCCTTACATGCGCGGAAAACATGCTTCCTCGAATCACAACACCTGAAGCAAATGCCTTGCTCCTTAAGGAAGTTTCTACGATCCTCAAGTGTCCTTGAGCGGAAGCCTAGACACTGGTTCAGACTGTGGTTCGTCTTGTGTACGGGGCACTTGGAGTTGACTTTCTTCTTGTCATCGTCCTTTGTCTCATGGCTGATATCTGTTTTCTTAGCAGAAAAGCTGGTTTTGCTGTAACTTTGCGTTGTCCAGGGTTTTTCCTTTTTAGGATTGTTGGATGCTGTGTATTCATGTGCAAAGCCTGGGTCATTCCTGATTTGGTTCAGTTCCCTTATGAACTCTGTGAAGACCTGAAATGGCGGGAAAGAAACTTTGTGCTGTTTCTTGTATTTGGCGGCATGGTTGGTCCATTTTTCCTGCATGTTGTATGGTAGTTTGCTTACTATTGGTAACACACCTGACGATGAATCAAAGTATCCGAGGAGAGTTTGATAATTGGGATCTTCTTTGATTGACTCTATCTCACACAGAATGTCAGAGAGTTCATACAGTTTCTTGTTGTCCTTATTGGTGAGTCGTGGGAAGGTATCAAGTTTAGCCTTCAATGCTGCCTCTACCATTTCCGGACACCCGTACCGTTCTTCGAGTCTCTCCCATATTCGCTGAAGGCCCTTAATGGGATTGCTGACGTTTGCTGATCTTAGGCTAATCGCATGTCTCTTTGACTCTGGACCAAGCCACTTGACTAATAAGTCTAGCTCTTCGTTTGCTGTAGCCCCAAGTTCGCGCATGATACTTGTAAAGCCAACTTTCCATATAGCAAAGGTTTCTGGTTGATCATTGAAGCTGGTGAGGCGTGTCAACAACAACTCTTTTTTGAGGAGAAATTGCGTAAATTCACTTGTGATGGATGGATGGTAATTGTCATGCGGCTTCGGATATCCTTGGTAGTCAGCTTGGTATGTCAGGGGAATGTATGGCGATACACTGTTATTGAGAGTTACTTCACGTCTCAGCGCTTGGGGGGTTGAGACAATATTGGGATGAGTATGTCCCAAAACTGGGGGGATAGGTGAGACATTGGACACTGACAAGCTTGGCTCTGGGCGTGTCGATTCTAAGACATGGGGGCGTGGCTCTGCTTTTGGCATACTACTTGTGTGTATTTTGTCAGTTTGCTTACTGAGATTGGATTGCTCATCTATGTTACTGCCAAGGCATGCATCCACTGTTATGCAATCCAGTGGCCTTGAGGTTTGTTGCTGTGGACCTTGTTGTGAACTGTGTTGTTCAACATATCTTTCTGTGCGTACTATAGGCGACTCAAAAGGTAAGTTAATGTTAAACTGCGTGATACTTTCCCCACCAATTACGCTGTTAAACTGTAGGCCTTGTACTTCAGCCTGTGTCTCAGCGACCTCCCTTTGCGATTGAAGCAGCTCTAAATCAGCATTTATTTCAGCTTGGATACGTGCAGTTTCGGCAGCAGATACTTGCTGTTTTTCTGCAATTAAGGCCTGTTGTTGACGGAGTTGTGCCTCCTGTATGGAATACTGTAACTTGGCTTTAGCTGCTTCAGCCTTAGCACGTTTGCGAACCATGATTGAGCTTATCTTAGAATGAACAGTAGCTGCAGAATGATTTGATAAGTTGGATTTGACATTTTCTTGGTGAGGTAAATTTCCACTATTTGGTTCGTACTCTGCCATGATGTAAGTCTTTGTAGACAGTTTATTTTGAAGCTTGAAAGTTCTGAATATAATTGTTCAATTATATTTTCGAAACGAATTGTTCAGATTACTTTGTGCATAAATGTTCATGACAAACTATAAACAATTCTGTTGATGAACCGTTATACTCTGTAGGCGTTCTTGTCTGTGACGTCGGAACGTAGACCTTGTCCGTTGCTTCTAGAAGTATTTCTCGTACAATGAGCTGTGTCGTAGTCACGGCTTGAATGAGGTTGATCGCTGATAATCTCCACTACAATTAGCTGGTCGACAGTCTTTTACTGTTCTGCCTCTCCTATCCTGGGACGGATTGCAGACAGCTAACCTACACCGCAGTATGAATAATCCACACGTAACGCCAGAGAATTAACTTGTGAAAAATTGTGTATTCTGGGTGGAAAGCGATAAAAGCTGAAATAAACAAAAAAAGACAATTGTTCAGGTCACTGCCATGCAAAAGTGAAAGGCAAAATAATAATGGTACATGGGAGACAACTCCTCGGTGGAAATCCTAAAGTCTGCAAGAGTAAGCTCCCTTGGATTGATTGATCCGACCTCATCACAGTACCACAGTTATTCGATAATTGGGACATCAAAATATGGGAAGATCTACGCCAAAATTACTTTGAAATAAAGAAATATGTACGATGCTAAGGTTCATGAAAATAATGGCATAAGGCTGTTAATAAAGGCACGTCAAGTGCGTAACTTGCACACATAAATTCTGGACATAACAGACGTTGTTGTTGTTATGCAAAAGTTTATGAAAGTTTTTCATCAGTTCGGTAAGTCATTAAAAGTCATTTCACAGTTTCTTAACACAGTTCAGTCTTTCAATAGGAATGCACATTAATGTTTCTCAACTGTCACTTACACTGTGGTTAGCTACAAGCTCGTAAGTGAGCGGGAAATGATCACAATTCACACCGGGTGAGACAACCTCGTGGATCGAAGACAAACAGGGGAGAAGACCGATCTCTCCTCCCTAGGCGGGAGAGTTCCACGATATGAATATTCATGGCTACATCATATATACGGTGAAAGACAGCATATCCACACTGATATATGAGCAAGTACATGTTTTGCCAACTTCGTAAATATTTCCAGCTATAATATTATCAAATTAAACGATCTCCAGTTTAGGACTGTGATACTTTATAGGATATCATATCATGTCGTGAACCCGAAACATTGATTTTTTAATACTATTTCAGCAGCTAATAGCCTTTTCACGCACTTAGCATCATATTACCGACGAATTCTATGCTGATGGCTCTTGCCTTGGTAAAGGGACAAAGCTTTGCTGTAAATTTTGCAGACAACAAAATATGTTGATACGCAGTAGTATATAAAGGCTATTTCAAATCATATTTTCCAGGGAGGTAACTCTTGATGCCCTTTTTTTCCAGGTTAAAGTATAGGGGGCGCCACATCGCTTTTCACCTCTATGGCGCCTGTGGCGCCAGGAGGCGCCACTAGCTCAAGGTCACGTGGAGGTCAAAAGTAGTTCCGGCAACCTTTAACCTTTGTATTCCTCCGCGGTCTGGTGGTGATGCCGTCACTCCCGCGGACAGAAAGTAGTCCCATGTCAACCGAGTGACTTCCAATGTTAATGTATACGGGGAATGCCTAAAAAGATTATGGGAATAGACGTTTTGTGACCGGGGTGGGTCCCTAGTGGACCGAATGAGTCGAGTGAGGTGTCAAAGTGAACCGCTCCTCGACGGCCATTCAGTCATGGGTGGGTGCATGTAAAATTAAGATTTTTTCCTGAAAATATAAAAAGCGAAACACGGACTTTACCCCTAGAATAGGGGAAAACCCCTATCAACTCTAGCCAAAAGGGCTAATATCGGTCCCCGGGCTTATCGGGGCCTGCCTATCAAGTCAATGGGGTGGGTGCATGTAAAATTAGGATTTTTTCCGAAAATATAAAAAGCGGAACACGGACTTTACCCCTACAATAGGGGTCTGTATTATACAATATAAGGGAAAATGCCTGTATGGGGTATGGGGATGGTCAATTTTTTTCGTTTGCTTTACTATGGGTTGTGGGGTCTCGTTTTTCTCGTCTCGCCAAGAAAAACACAATGGGAGGGCCCCAGAGCGAATCGGTGAAATTTTTGGGAAAAGTCACCGAGGTCTGTATATAGGCTCATACTGGCTATATGGGGGGAGGGGTGGTCAATTTTTTTTGTGGGCTTTACTATGGGTTGTGGGGTCTCGTTTTTCTCGTCTCGCCGAGAAAAACACAATGGGAGGGGGCCCGGAGCGAATCGGTGAAATTTTTGGAAAAGTACCGGGTAGGTGTGGATAGGCCCATATAGCTCCATACTGGCTATATGAGAGTATAGGTTCAACCTGGGAAATTCACACACGTTCATTGTGATATGGGTTGTTTGGATTTGTTTTTCACGTCTCGTCATTTAGAACACGATGGGGAGGGTTTCGAAGCGAAACGGTGAAATTTTTGGAAAAAGTTCACCGAGGCCTGGGTAAGCCCATAGGCCTATACTGCATGGCTATGGAGTATAGGCCCATACGGGGTGGACGTTTTGGGGCCTAGGTAAGCCCCTAATGATCCTATGGTGTCGTATGAGGTCTTATTTTGAAGTTCTCGTGGAGAAGCATCCGACTGGACTAATAGTTGGTCCGTTTTCAATATTCTGCGCATGCGCAGTCTGGCCCGTAGTATAGAAAGCAGGCATTTTGGAGGGTATGTGGGTGTGTTTTTGGGGTAGAGATGGACCGCTATGGGTCCGAATGGGTCGTGGAAGGTGTCAAAGTGAAGCTTGTGTGGGGTAGAGTCAGAATGGCGTGTTTTTAAAATGCAAGTCGCGTCAATCTGCGCATGCGCAGTTGGTTGTAGTAAGTCAAGTGGCCATTTTGGGGCAGTGCAGGAAGGTATTTGGTGTCGAGATGGACCATCGTTGGTCCGATTGTGTCGTGGGAGGTGTTATCTTGTAGCTCTCGGGGTGTACATCCAGATTTGAGGGATGTTCACGTCATCTGTGACGTCATCGGTGACGTCATCAGTAGGAGTAGTAGCGAAAGTGGGCATTTTGGGGCAGTGAAGGAAGGTATTTGATATAGAGATGGACCATCCATATCTGTCACGCATTATTGCATATCTTTGTTGTGTTATACCACATCTGTCCTGCATTATACCATATATGTCCTGTATTATACCGTACCTGTCCTATGTTATACAATATCTGTCCTGTATTATACCAAATCTGTCCTGTAGTGTACCATATTTGTCCTATATTATACCATATATGTCCTGTATTATACCAAATCTGCCCTGTATTATACAGTATCTGTCCTGTATTATACCAAATCTGTGCTGTATTAGACCAAATCTGTGCTGTATTATACAATATCTGTCCTGTGTTATACCATATCTGTGCTGTATTATACAATATCTGTCCTGTATTATACAATATCTGTCCAGTATTCTGCAACATATGTTCTGTATTATACCAAATCTGTCCTGTATTATACAGTATCTGTCCTGTATTGTACCTTATATGTCCTGTATTATACCATATCTGCTCTGTATTATACAATATTTCTCCTCTATTATACCATATCTGTGCTGCATTATACCATATCTGTCCAGTATTGTACCATATATGTCCTGTATTATACCAAATCTGTGCTGAATTATACAATATTTGCCTTCTATTATACCATATCTGTGCTGTATTATACCGTATCTGTCCTGATTTATACCATATCTGTGCTGTATTATACCGTATCTGTCCTGAATTATACCATATCTGTCCTGTATTATACCAAATCTGTCCTGTTTTGTATCATATTTGTCCTGTATTATACAATATATGTTCTGTATTATACCAAATCTGTGCTGTATTATACAGTATCTGTCCTGTATTATACCAAATCTGTGCTGTATTATACAATATATGTTCTGTATTATACCAAATCTGTCCAGTATTATACAGTATATGTCCTGTATTATACCAAATCTGTGCTGTATTATACCGTATCTGTCCTGTATTGTACCATATATGTCCTGTATTATACAATATATGTTCTGTATTATACAATCGGATAGCCGTTGTCGTGAATAACGACAAGTTCAGCAATGTTAATACAGTTTATTATCCCCAATGTTACATCATACCCAGGCTGGGGGAGCCGCCCTGGGCATGTTTAGTATGTTCACAGCAAAACAAATTGAAATATCAAACACCATGTTTTATTATTTAACGCACCGTCACATTAGGTACAAGTCTTTACTGAGCTCAAGTCAACGATCAGCATGTAGACATATAGAGTATGTACGGCATGTTATGGTATTCATCAGTGCACGGGTGACGCATTCAGCCGAGGGGGTCGGTCAGCTTGGTAACGAAAAAGGTAACATTGGTCAACCTCTCCACTGTCCACTTGGTGTTGGGGCGTTGTTGTTGGGCCCATTCCAAGGGATCCACGGTGTCCAGTTTCTCCAGCATCGTCTCTAGCGACACCCGGTTAATGATGGTAAACGGTTGGTCAAATACCTGGATGTTACTGCTCGGGTTAAAGTATCGGACTTGGACTGTCTCCTTATGCTGCAGCACATAACCAAACGCCAGATTCAATTTGAAGGCCGTAGTTTGGTCGTTGAAGATGGCTTCCACGTAGCTACGTAGACAGGCGAGGTCGGTCAGTCGGAAATTGTAGATATCTTGAATAGGGCGATGACGGTTGAAACATTGCCGTATCATGGACCAATGGCGCCGATAGATGTCACTCACTGGATGGGCGTCCTGTAAGAGATCGCTAGGAACATTTATGAGCTCGTCCAGAAAATGTTCGATGTTGTCAGGCGTATGACTCGAAACCGTAACGGTGGGGTCCGGCTGGATATCCAGGCTCTTCTGAACTGTGGGTATAGGCGGGCTCTCCGTCATCACATCACCAGTGGCGTTCGTCTCCCCGGGCTTATCTTCACTGGGTCTGACCTTCCGCGGCTCCTCTTCAGTGGAAAGTTGTCGCCTAAACCGTAGAGACGGGACATGAATCAAACGCCGATGCCGTCTTAACTGACTGCGTCGTTTGAAGAGTTGACCACAATCCTTACAGTGTTCCGTCGCGCCCTCGTGGAATGAGCGTTCGTGGCGCAGTAAAGGATCCTTCCGATTAAATGACCGTGCGCAGGTTATACAAGTATACCGTGCTTTGTTGTTGGTGGAGGCCTTGTGGCGGTGCAAGTCGTGCAGACGAGTAAACTGCTTCTGGCAAGTTGTGCAAGTGAACATCTTGATGGTTGACAGAGTGTCTGATGAAACGGCCAGGCCGCTTCACTTTTATAGCACGCTAGCTGGTGATCTATTTTTAGCACACTCAGTTCAACTATCCCCAAGTTGACGGCCGAGATGTACTGGCGTACGACTGAGCCGCATTGTGTGTGTGTGTGTGTGTGTGTGTGGGCAGTGTATTTTACATCCGGGATCTTGTCAACATCTGGGTTTCCCAGTGGGTTTTTTCCCATCGTTCCTCCGTCTTCCATCCGGGTACTGTGGTTTTACATCCGTGTCCTCATCTTACATCCGTGTTTTTCATGAGCCGCATTGCGCGCGTGTGTGTGTTTGTGTCCATTCGTGCACAGTGTAGAATTACGTTCTCTTCGAAAACTTTCTCTCATCGCATCAATATGCTCAGACCCATTCAAAATAAACACAACCAAGAGACATCAACAACAACAGGCACATTGCGTAATACACGTTCTATTATCCTCACACCATCACCACCACCACCACCTGGCGTTGACGCCGTCAACGATCAGCATGTAGACATATAGAGTATGTACGGCATGTTATGGTATTCATCAGTGCATGAGTGACGCATTCAGTCGATGCGGATGGTCGGTCAGCTTGGTAACGAAAAACGTGACATTGGTCAACCTCTCTACGACCCATTGTGTGTTGGGGCGTTGTTGTTGGGCCCATTGCAAGGGATCCACGGTGTCCAGTTTCTCCAACATCGCCTCTAGCGACGCCCCGTTAATGATGGTAAACGGTTGGTCAAATACCCGGATGTTACTGCTCGGGTAAAAATATCGGGCTTGGTCTGTGCCCTTATGCTGCAACACATAACCAAACGCCAGATTCAACTTGAAGGCCGTAGTTTGATCGTTGAAGATGGCTTCCACGTAGCTGCGTAGACGGGCGAGGTCGGTCAGTCGGAAATTGTAGATATCTTGAATAGGGCGATGACGGTAGAAACAGTGCCGGATTATGGGCCAATGGCGTCGATAGATGTCACTCACTGGATGGTCTTCGTGTAACAGATCGCTACGAACATTTATGGGTTCGTCCACGAAGTGTACTTTGCCCTCCACGTCGTACAAAATCTGGCCCAAAGTCTTGTCGTCGGAATTTGACTGTTGAATTAGGGCGACATCATCATCGGACCTCGTGCGATGGGTGGGAGTTCCCCCTGTCTCGATATTGGTGCCTACGGGTTCTTCTACCTGCAAACGTGGCTGCGGAACAGGGTGTCGTGTGCGTTGGTGTCGCAGCAACTGACTGGTCAGTTTTAAAAGCCGACCACATTCTTCGCATGGACGCTTGGGTACTTCATGGCGTGCACGTGTATGGCGCTGTAAATGATCCGGGCGCTGAAACGACAGTGTACATATCGTACAGCTATACCGGGCAGTTCCTTCGTGCTTGATAGCCTCATGGCGGCGCAAGTCGTGCAGACGAGTGAATGATTTCGAGCACGTAGTACAAGTGAACATCTTGGTGGTTGACAGAGTGTCTGATGAAACGGCCAGGCCGCTTCCCTTTTATAGCACGCTAGCTGGTGATCTATTTTTAGCACACTCTACCCCAAGTCGAGGATCGAGATTGGTGTACTGGTGTACGACTGAGTCGCATTGCGCGCGCATGTGTGTGTGTGTGTGTGTGTGGGCTGTGGATTTTACATCCGGGATTTTGTCAACATCCGGGTTTCCAAGTGGATTTTTTCCGTCGTTCCTTCGTCTTCCATCCGGGTACTGTGGTTTTACATCCGGGTCCCCATCTTACAACCGGGTTTTGGACACCTGTTGACCTCAATGATTTGCATATGACCTCTGTGAGGTCACTTCCGCTTTCGTTCAGGTGACCGGAACTGACCTTTGGCCCCTGCGCGCGCAACAATACCGGATAAAAATTGCGCGCAGGGGCCAAAGGTCAGTTCCACGACCCATTCGGACCCATAGCGGTCCATCTCTACCCCAAACACACACCCACATACCCCCCAAAATGCTTGCTTTCTATACTACGGGCCAGACTGCGCATGCGCAGAATATTGAAAACGGACGAACTATTAGTGACCTTGAGCTGGTGGCGCCGCCACAGAGGTGAAAGGCGATGTGGCGCCCTCTATACTTTAACCCGGAAAAAAGGGAATCAAGAGTTACCTCCCTGGAAAATGTTGCTTGAAATCCCCTTACTATACTACTATGCGCCTCTTTTAATGACGTCTTTAAGCCCTGTGGTTGTCTGTAGAGAGTTCTGTTTGCGGTGGCGCATGCGCAGCGGACTAGCAACTGAATTCCCTATTACTTTATTAACTTTTCAAAAATAATTATCTAGTTGTATAATTGTCTGCATTTATCTCATTTAACCGTTTTATTGTGTTTAATTATCTAGGTATGCAATTGTCTGAATTTTCGACTCGTAATATTTTAATATATCTAACCTAATTTATTATGCTATATTTTCATTGTTTAGTATTTTCATTGAATCCTTTTATTGTGTTATATATCATTGTTTTGTCATCTTTGTAATTGAGTTCACTGGGCCTGTATGAGAATGATTTGAATGATTTACGCTTGACTGGTTCCACTGGTATCATTTGCTGGAAATCCTGATGTCTGTAACAGTGTTGATGATGAGTTGTTTCTCTTATGCAATTATATTTCAAGCCATATATATATAACTGAACGCACTGGAGGAATGCATTCTCATGGTATAAGATTGTACACCTCCCTCTATTAGGTATACCATCTGATTGTACTATGGTTGAAATCACGGCGCACAGCTTTTGTGTGCATGGCTCTCGGTCAATCAGCGTCTTCGGCTTGAAAACGGAGCGGAGTGGGCTCGACATCTTATCCCTTCCCCAGCAGTCCGGCAGCCCCAAATTGATCAGGCAAAAAAGGTTGTATTATGCAACTACTCAACAATATCTGAACAGCCATCAACCTCCATTGCTCCCAAGAAGGGTAAAAAGCGTAAATGCAACTTCCCAGATGACCCTGTTGCAAGGAGATTCCGTCACCGTTGGCAAGTGGGAAAGACCAAGAACTGGTACAGTGGGAAAGCATTGAGACTAGCCGGATCACAGGACAAAGCCTCCTTTTCCGACGATGAAGATGAGGGCTCGATGTACACATTGTATGAAGTGGCGTATGACGGGGAGATGGAGACTTTTAATATTCGACTGGAGAAAGACAACATCCGTGAGGACTTAAACTTCATTGATGAGGAGACTGGTAATTATATTTGGCGAACGCCATTCCCATCATACAGAAGTATTCCCCTGGTTGGAGGATAACAAATTTCCCTGGATGGCAGTTCAACACTCTTACAGTTTACATGTGTCATACCAGTCACTGTTGACACTTACACTTGCACAGTTCTGTGTTATTTCATTTATTGGAAACTAGAATTGACACCATACACACATGCACAACACACCCAATAACACAGTTCACATAACATTAATGTCGTCTGATGTGCACAGATCACTCTGTGGAAACTTCTTCTCTGCAACATTGTCAACTTTATACAAATTACCCACTGGTAATGGTTATTGTTTTCCCAATCCGATAGCAGTAACATTTGTTTTTTCTTTTGCAGCATCCAATTTCAATTATGTTAAAAATCCACTTATTAATGACACTCATTTATTTTGAAATTTCTACTAATATTTCTGTTAGTTAATTTTGTACTTTACAGTTTTGTGTTGGAAGGCTTGAAAGAAAGTAATTTTGAAGACATCCTTCGCATTTATGGAACTTGAATTTTAAGAAAACACATATGGTTCAGCTTTGGAACAACAAGCCTATGTTTATCTATACTATGATTGTCTTTTTGAATTTGCTGCTAATTCTGTTATGGAATATGGAATAGGTCTTTGGATTATGGACGCGGATATTCTCTAATGGACGACGGCTGAATTATGGATGTCGGATCTGACGCTTGTAATTGTGTATCCATGTGGAATATTGTTAAAATTGCTAAATAATCTCTACTGTTATGCATTGCAGGTGATGTTGAATGAGTTCCACATTAGATGTAACCCATTCATTCACACATTCATGGCAGTAGAGTGTCCAATTTGTCTTGTATATGTAAGTACATATTTGATAGACTTCAGATTGCATAATTAAAATATTAAGATAACTGTTCTTTTTTTTATTTTCCCACAAGAGCCAGTCTTCCTGTTCAGTTTGGAAATCCCTGGCTAACAAACCCAGTAAGACATTCTAAGCGTGTGCATTGAATAGATCAATACCATCATTGCTAAATTGCTTGTTTTTTCCCCAGATGTTACCCTTTCTGGTGGTCCTGTCCCGGATTTATTTTCCTTTTGGAATATTATATGTAAGTATTGTTGATTATTTTGTCATGAGTAATCATGTCATTGATGTTTTCAGTAAATTTAGCTCACAGTATGTATTTAGAGTTGTGTGACGTGTGTATAATTAATATGTAAATAGCCCACATATTTCATACATTACCATGTTAGTTCATACTGTATGTGTTTCCTAATTGTATATGCCATCTGGTTGTAGATGATACGAAATATCATCATCATGAGAGAGAATTATAACATGGATTGATGTAAAAAACATCAAGGGGGACAACTCGTGCATCGCCATCACATTAAGGGAGATAACTATTGTATGCGACCATCAAACCCATATCTGGGGTGATGACTTGGCCATCATTTGTTAACATCATAGACAAGTTTCACTGGCCTAGATCATACATGTATGTCTTCTATATCAGCTTCAATTTATTTCAATTTTTTGTTGTGTTTATATATTACATAGCTTCATACAAGACCTGTGTGTTTCGTGTGAATTCATATATGGTGGCTGAAATGGCCCTACTCGTCTGGTGTTTACGCATGTAAGTTAGTGTTTGTTTAGCATAACTTATAAATCTTCTGAGTTTTCAGACTGCATAATTAAGACAAAATAATAGACATGCGACTGTTTTGGATTGTTATTTAAATTACCCAGAACAATGACTTTAGGTGTTCACTTTAGAAATCTGTGCTTTACAATCCCATTGATAAAATGAACATGATTATTGCTAAATTCCTTCTTTCTGTTTTTCCTGGATGTTCATCAATTTTGAATTTGTCCCCATTGGTGAGATCCGATGAAGGCGTTGTTCAAGACTATGATATGTAAGTATTGTTACATATTGATCCGGCCAGTACATGTCAGTTACTGTATGCTATTACTTGTATCATTAAAATGTTAATATCAACTGTTCCTTTTCAGACGTTACCATCAACATGATCATTGCTAAATTGCTTCCCTTCTTTCCAGATTTTATCAATTGTGAAATTGTAGGATTTGTGAAGATTCGTTCCAGGGTGGTAGTTACCGTCATGCAGCAGTGTAACATGTGAGTAATCCCCTGCATTATTCAACTGAATTATTTCAGTGTAATATAACGCCAGCTGAGTATGGGATACACACAGGTAGCAGTCCTTGTATATCGGAGGACAAATATTGCGAGATGTATATATGGGGTGGCATTGGAGGCCAGGGTCTAAGTATAAGTCTTATCTATATAGACCTCCCCCCCCCCCCCTCAACCTTTCCCTCTTTCCCTAACCCACCAAGAACTGCTGCCTGTGGGGATACATGCACCAACAGAAAGATATGTTACTTCCTCCAGCAGCTCATCCTTCATGTCCTGTGAATTAACCCTCCTTCAACTCTGTTTTTGCAGGTAATTAGGAGCCAAACACTTTGTACCATATACATCTCCAAATGTCTTCTTCATCAGTTTGGTATTCACAGATACATGTATACCTGTATATATGAGGTAGGTATGTTTGTAACGCAAGAAGAAAAATATTGACATCATACTTATCACTGTTTAATGGCTGTGAATGATATACTATATTCCAGTTACATTGACCAAAAGTTTCACTGGCCTATATTGTATGTTTTCTCCCTTCCAAAAACAAATTAAAAAATCAGCATTTACTTTAGTTTCATTACTTTAATAATGGTATATCTACTTTAACTGTAACTTTTATACATTCATTTTCATATGATAAATGAAAATTTTTATAATTATTTTTCAGATGGAGATACGTATTTGCTTGGGTTAGTTTGACAGTGACCTTTATCCAGTGTGCTGTGGAATGTAATCTGTTCATACTTGTAAGTACAACCCTCAATCAAGTTGAATTATTAATATATGTCAACAATTTAACTCTGTTAATTTTTTGTAGGGCTAACAGTTTATGTAGCATTACATACAAATTTGCCATGCATCCTGATTTTTAATTAATCTATGCTGTTTCTTCTGTCTTTGTAGATATTTTGATGACTGTATGCCAAAGAAGTTCCTCTCCAATATTGGTGATAGCCAGTGATGTGTTGATTTGGTATGTATTTGTTTATGGTATATGTGAATATAGTTTGGATGTGACATAGAAATATTTAACAAATAAGACATTTCATGAGTTTTGTTGTAGAAATTTCCAGTGACAATGATGCAGTATTACTGTATTTGCACATATTTCCCACACTATATGGCGAATATGTTGATATTGCATACTTGTGATTGCCATTGTTTCTTTGTTTTTGGTATGTATAGATTCATGGTATCTCAATAAGTTAATATACCACTGCCACAAGTGCTTATGCATGTTCCAGTAACATAATGAAACACTAAATTGAACACTATTGTGTTCAATACATTATGCATTTACCATGACATTTCCTGACGGTCAACTATGTTGTTTTTTGTTTCAGTCGTTTCCCGACATATAATCCGGTGTGTACATGTTGGGGAAATTGTTCAATTTGGAAGAAATAAGAGGTAATATCATTTTCAAACAGGGGAGATAATATTCCAATGGGCAAAGATTTTTGGCTTCAAATAGAATGAGACAATATCATGGGAGTAAACTCTGTGAGTCAAAGTTTGGTTATCTTCCCCTGAAAAGACAATCAGTATTTCATGCTGCAATCGAAGTAGTTGACATATGGGTATCATTTATAAACCATTAGTATTTTTTATTAAGACATTTACCATTGTACTCCTAATACACACATTGAATTTCATGCAGCTATGGTTACATGCCTGTAATGTTGGCAATATTTCTGTATTTATTACAAATATTGCTGTGTGATTTCTTTTCTGCTTCATCAAATTTGAAATAACCACTTTTCAGGTGAGTTCATTACCACTATTATAGTTAACATATACATGGGTAATGTTATACCTGACAAACTAGTCATCCCATACCTAACTGGGCATTGGTTTTTCATAAAGCAAATCAATGTTCTGTGCAGGATTCTCGTTGTATTTTGACAGTGTGTCATATTTCTGAGGGTATGCCATGGTAGGAGGAGGAAAAGTGTGCTAAAAACTGTGGTCAAGGCATTCCTTTTTTTCAGGGGTTGCTTTTTCCAGGTTTCACTGTACATGTCATACAAATAAGATTGACAGGGAGCAGTATTCTTTGTGAAACTGTTTGCCTAACTGTTACACTTATTTGGATTTATTCCACTTTGTCTTCACTACATATAACACAAAATTGTTCCCTCTATATATTTTTTTAATTCAAAGTGTCTTATTTTATTTTACCAAATTTCTGTTTTTACACTTTCAAAAATGTATTTATAATGCAGGTGGAGGTGATTGTGCATCCAAGCAATTGGCCGGAGGATAATCCTATCATTCATGGATCAGTGTTACATGTAAGTAAAATCTCCATTATCCAAACTAATTTCATCATTTTGACTTGTAGATAACTTTTCCACCACAAATGAACTCAACCTTTCAGTTTATATTAATGCACATTGTAAAGTTGAACATATTCAAGTCATGAAAAGAGACAACTCTGATGGGAAAGTAGTCCAAACACATCAAGGCCGACAACTCTTGTTCATGCACAACATCAAGGGAGATAACTATAGATGGTAATTATTCACAGTCCATAAAGGGCGACATTTCCTTCTACAGGACATGCAGAGAACGCATTTTAACGTTTAATTCATGTGGAGTACAGCGATGAAAATTTATTTTGCATATATAATGCACATAACTCCATTTATCACAGATTTTCATGAATATGCACGATAAACAAATCATCAATGGATCCTTGGTACATTAGCCAACTTCACATGTATATGTAACTTTAATTAATGCATTTAATTGTGTGCATGCAGGACAACCATCTGCAACACTCCGGGTGAAGAAGACATTGTTTGAGGAAGAGATGATCTGCAGATAAGAAAGACGGGTGAGGAAGACATTGTTTGAGCAAGAGAGAGAGTCTAGTGATCTACAGATGAGAAAGACTTATGGTCAACTGATATACAGAAGAGAAATAGATCCGCGAAAGAGAAGCAAATGTTGCTGAACTTGAATCTGTTCATTTGTGGAACGTTATGGAAGATTGGTTGCATTTGCAACTACTTCAAAACAAAAAGAAGTGCGTTGAACTGATGGCCTATGCCCTGAATTCAGACTTGGACTAACTTCATCACAGATCTGCAGATGGAGATGTGAACGAAACCAAGACTATAATATAGCCTAGGCTGTTTCTGTATTCCCGCCAACTTGAGTGGAAAGAAAATAAATTTACGCACACATCGGACATATATCAAAAACATTATCATACAAGGCTTGACCTCTGATGAGTGATAGGCCTGGGATTATATACAAGATATTCCCGAACATATCCGAAACATGCTGCACTGATCAAGTGACATATCTCGAACTTTCAGGCACATGTCATGTCAGCACATGCACATTATGTGTATGAGCATGGCTCTCATTGGAATTGTTTCATGGACCTAAGGAATATGATCTGCATTCCTCCAGTCTATTGATTGAAGATTAAATTATTGTGCAATGGATGATTTCCTTGAACAGAAATACAAGTGTTATTCCTTCTTCATGTGCATGTGAGTATAAGCATCACCGTTTTGCTATTTCTTGCTTCAGAATATGGCATTTTCCCTGCAAAAGTACAGAGCCTTTTCGTATATCCATTTGATCACTTTTCCACATTCATATTCCTTGATTGAATGTGGGATATTCAGGCCAGTGTGGTCAAGAAGGTGGTGTGAAGGGAGATAATATCCAATGGAACAATGCCATGGCAGCAAACTCTGTTACTTATAATTTGAGTTATGTCCCCTTAAAAATACCCTGCTTCATTATTCATTTTCCTGTTTTGAGGAAATGCTTCACTCTCATTTATAGGCCCATTTACATTAGCATAAATACCAAGAGTTACTTTCCCTTGACTGTAAGAGTGATCTCCCTTGTATGTCACATGTGGAAAACAGACAGGAGCCATCATGTCCCATTTCTTCAGTTCCTTTGTTCTCAACCTTCCAAGTTTAAAGCCATCACATTGAAACTAGTGGGTGTTTTGGGTTTTTGTATATTGCATTTAAACCTTGAGCTATTTGTCTACCCTATATGCCCAATTTTGGATGAATACTGGTCACAATAATTATTATTTTCCCCTTATTCTACAGGGGTCTGTGTGTCATCTACCAGTGGATTCCCAGGACAGTATGTGATTTTACCTCTTACAAACTGGCTGTAGTTGGACAAGTATGCCAGGCCTGCTGTAATCCCTCCATAATCTGTTGTTAGGACATAGTAAGTATCCATTGCCCTCCTGTTTGGGCCTGTTCACTGTTTTATTAAAAACTCACCGACATGCCTACTTCAAGAAAATAAAGAAGATCGATCTTCATTATCCCAGATTCTCAGAGATAAATGTTTTCTTCTTCCTATTACAATCAACTTTATATTAGATCTAAAAACATAAATTATATGCTTTAATTGGAACAAAACTTTCACGACGTCTAAAGTGCTTTCTCCGAGGTCCGCGTGCTGCTAAAGCAACAACAACAGCAGGGCAGTCTTCAGTCTTCAATTTCACATTCAGCGATTGTTATTACGCATTCTGGTTAAATTAATTACCTAGAATGTGGAGTCTATATAAATGTGTTTTGTACGATATTTATAAAATTTATCTGCCAGTGTCCGCATCTTGTTTGCCTGCATGAATGCATAGGCTATCATTATAAGGAAGGATTTCCAACTTCAAGAAAATAAAGAAGATTGATCTTCATTATCCCAAATTCTCAGAGATAAATGTTTTCTTCTTCCTATTACAATCAATTTTATATTCGATCTAAAAACATAAATTATATGCTTTAATTGGAATAAAACTATCACGACGTCTGAAGTGCTTTCTCCGAGGTCCGCGTGCTGCTAAAGCAAAAACAACAGCAGGGAAGTCTTCGGTCTTCAATTTCACATTCAGCGATTATTCTTACGCATTCTGGTCAAATTAATTACCTAGAATCTGGAGTCTATATAAATGTGTTTTGTACGATATTTATAAAATTTATCTGCCAGTGTCCGCATCTTGTTTGCCTGCATGAATGCATAGGCTATCATTACAAGGAAGGATTTCCAACTTCAAGAAAATAAAGAAGATCGATCTTCATTATCCCAGATTCTCAGAGATAAATGTTTCCTTCTTCCTATTACAATCAACTTGATATTAGATCTAAAACATAAATCATACATTGGCTTTCGGTCAAGATGGCGGATAGCAACGGCACATTTTTACGACGCAGCTAATTTTAACTCGAATTTTTAACGATCGGACTACCTCAGCAAAGTTTTACCAGTTTTAATGTATTTTTAATACGTTTTAATAAAGTGAACTGTGTTTTTATAAACTTTTTAGACGCTCATTATGCCTGGAAAAGCAAAAGCAAACTTTTATGCAGTAGCGAAGCCAAAGGAGTCTTCAGCCTGTGGAGTGTACACCTCCTGGGATCGATGTAGACCACAGGTTGTTGGTGTGAAGAAATGTATCTACAAAGGATATCCTACCTACCTGGAGGCAAAACAAATGCGATGATCGCCGCTGGGTTCACAGAATTTGCAGTGTTCGTCCATGACGGTCATGGAATTTTCAACAACAAGGAATGGGAAAAATTGGAGAAACAAAATGGCGGACAACGAACGACGGCTGCACGAGCAAGTATTTCCCCTCTTACAACCTCGCGTACGAGGCTATCTACAGCAATAATTAACAGTAGGGACAAACAACCACACCATAAAACAAGTAACACCGAAAATGGTGACAGTCAACCAAAAATAGATAACGACCAAACCAGTCTCAAAGAAACAAGCACTACCGCTGACAGTAACAAAGAATCTTCATGTTCCAAATGTTCGAGTTAAGACAATATGATGATGTTACATTGTGATGTATGTGAGAAATGGCTACACTACACATGCTCCAAACTGTCAATGTATGAACTCTCAAAATACACTGCCAATGAGTCAAGAGCATTCAGTTGTGAAGGCTGTACCCCCTTCGACATTGAACTGACAACAATTATGCCTGAACATCAAGAAGACAAAACCCCCGTGCAATCAGAAACAGCAACCAAGACAATTGACTTCATACACCATGAACTCATCACCCTGAGAGATGCTATAAAAGTCATTGCTGAAAACTGTAAGACAATCTCAGAATCTGTACATAAATCAACTGTAAACCAGGCCAAAATAATGACAGACATATCTTTGTTAAAAGAAGATATGCCTAAAATTGTGAACCACCACTCAATGCTGATAGAAGCTAGTTTTGCTGGGATCAACAAAAAAATCCCTCCCCCTGTCAGCGAACTTACAGTTAAATGTGCTCTACCCGAGGAAAACCCAATTCACGACAAATTAAAGAAACAGAGTTTAGCCACTGAGGAACTAAACGTTCAGGGGAAAGTGGTGAATAACTCGTTTGAACAACTTCAGGCAAATATCACTAGCAAGAATGATGAAACTGTGACCGTGCTGAGGGAAATCAAAGACCTGCTCGAACCCACAGACAAACAAGAATTCCAGCGGATAAACAAGCAACCAAAGAAAAATAGCAAGACATTTGCAGATGTACTTAGGGTTGCCGACTCCAGCAAGACACAGCAAACACTCTCGGCTCAGTCAGCAGTACCGAGTTAGTGGAAGATGAAAACCTATGTTTAACAGAAATAGTCAGGCCAAATGACCAGTCAGAAATTAGAAAACCCAGTAGCACAATCCCCATCAGAGTGGATGATAGTCACCATTCTAGAAGCCAGAAAGTTGTCATAGTGGGTAGTTCCATAACCAAGCACATCAACCCGAATATCATGGAGCCCAGTGGCGGGGGTTCCCAGTTAAGTCATTCCCTTATATGTGTTGTAATTAAGGGCCCGAAAATTGAAAACATCCACTTTTCTATCCGAGAGGCTTCGACCAACAACGGGGACACAATTATTATACACACTGGAATCAACAATCTTAGAGATGGTGAACATCCAACTACATGTGCTAAAGCTTATGTTGAAGTGATCAGACAAATCAGCCGCGAACTACCAGAGTCCTCCATAATCTTATCTCAATTAACTCCAGTGGGCAACAAGAACCTTGAAGCCCAACGTAAGATGGTGAATGCTACGATTGATAACAACTTTATCCTCGAGAAGGCCAATTTTGTCAGCCATGAAAACCTGGCACCTAGAAGTTTAGTGTCAAACAAATGTTACACTGATGATAATCTCCACCTCAGTGAGAAGGACACCAACGTGTTAGCATCCAATTTCATCAATGTTGTTAACCGAGCTGTGAATAACAATGTGCACTCAGGCGGAAATGAGACCTACCCTAAGAGGAGCAACAACAACCGACATAGACAGGACCGTCAGAACAACTTCAATCATCGGGATGACAGATGGAGCAGCCGTGGATGGGATTCCAGAAACGACCATGCCCGAAACACTGGGAGAAACAACAATAAATATAGGGACTCAAATTACAGAGACAGGATATCACGTATCAGGCAACAGAACCCCTCGTATGAGTCAACGTACTATGGCAATGAAAACAGGTATCGCGTAAATGATATGCGCTACAACAGTACTTGGTATTAGCTGTATGGTCCTGTGGTAGATTCCTTTCGTTGAAAATTGAGTACACTGGAAGTTCCTTAGGCAAATAGTGTGTGTACTGTATTGCTCCAGTGGCAGTAAAATTGTGTGTGATCAGCAATCAAATAGTCTATATTGTGTTTTTATGCTGCTCCAGTGGCAGTATAAAATTGTGTGATCAGCAATCAAGTGGAATCTATATAGTGCTTTTGTGCTGCTCCAGTGGCAGTATAAAATTGTGATTGGCCACCAATCAGCTAGAATCCTACATTGTGCTTTTGTGCTGAGACAGAGGCAGCATAAAATTGTGTGTGATCAGCAATCAACTAGAATCCACATTGTGCATTTGTTCTGCGCCAGTGGCAGCTTAACATTTTATGTGATCATCAGTAAACTGACATCAACAATCTTAAGTAGAATCAACAGGATCTTCCTTTCACATTTATTCCATCATTAAATTCTGTCATTATGACCAAGGTCTGTTACAGAGACACTCTGGGCATATGTGCCTGGAATATAAATGGCTTGTCACATAAACTGCATGGTATAAAGCAGCATAAACTCCACAGCCAAGAAGTGCTAGATAAGATTGGTAAATTTGACATTGTAGGAATAACAGAAACTCATGCGAACAATGACACTGATATATCCATACCTGGATACGTTGTGAAGGGACGTGTGGACCGACCCAGACATAAACGAGCAAAAAAAGATTTTGGTGGAATTGTACCTTTAATTAAAAATGATATTGCAGATGGAATAACTATTATTAAATCAGATTGCTGTGCCACTATATGAGCACGACTGGACAAGGCCTATTTTGGGTGGGTCAATGATCTGTTTTTATGTGTAGCATATATCCCCCCCAGAAAACTCCTCTTATGGTAGGGAGCATAGCACCAAATTGTTTGATGATCTTGAAAATGAGATTACCTTTTTCTCTGCAAAAGGTAGTGTTTTGGCCTGTGGTGATCTGAATGCTAGGACAGGCCTCCAGGCAGATTTTATTATAGATGACTGTCATGATCAGAATTACCTCCCTTTACCCACTGATTATATCAGTGACCTGTGTATGCACAGAAATTCTAGTGACCTCATGGTGAAACCCATGGGAAAAAGACTCCTTGAAGTTTAACGTCGCACCTAACCTTACTGGTCACACGGCGAAGACTCCTTGAACTATGTATAGCAAATAGTATTAGAATATTGAATGGAAGATCCATAAGTGATTTATTTGGGGACTTTACGATGATTAATAGACAAGGTGCAAGTTTTGTCGACTACTTTTTAGCAGACCATAGATTCATTCCAAATGTGATTGATTTTGAAGTCCACCCATTTTTAGGGGAATATTCTGACCACAAAATGGTCTCGACTTTGGTTAAAACTGGTCCCCTAAGAGTCGCAACATACTGACCCATTACCCGATAAATATATCTGGAAGGAAAAGTGCGAGAAAGGTTGTGTTGACAATCTCCTTAGCTCACTTCCAATGATTAGCTCGCTGATTAAGGATGAAATGAAAACAAACAACCCAAACCTGGAAAATGTATTGCTTTATTTAAAACTACTGTGACCCCGGCTGCAGATGACTCTTTTCGTAAAATCAGTAACTTGAAACGGTCAAACAAAGTTATCAATAAGCCATGATACAATACTGAATGTAGAACATTGCGCAAGGAGGTAAGTAAGCTAAATAAGGCGTTCAACAAGAACCCCGGTAATGATCATATCAAATCAAAGTATTACAATAAACATAGGGAATACCGAAACAAGGTCAAGAAAGGGCGGAAACAATACAGAGATAATCTGCTCAATGAACTAAACATGGTGTGTGACAACGATGCCTCAGTTGCTTGGGATAGTCAAAAAACTGAAATGTGAGAGTAACGACTGCAGTGCAACCGAACGGATTAGTATTGATGAGTGGCATAAGCACATTTCCAGTCTTCGTGAGCATGACAAAAATAGTGTTAGCGCAGCCCGTCATGCTGAGGTGACACACCATCTGCATTGCCTAGAAGAACAAGCAGTATCAGGTAGCTATAATCTTGATGCAGCTATTAGCAGCATGGAAATCTTGCGAGTTGCGAAAAAGCTGAAAAACGGCAAGTCTAGTGGCATTGACAGCATCTCCAATGAGATGATCAATGCTTCTCTCCCACACATCATTGATATAGTGACAGAACTGCTTAATACAATACTCACATCTGGTAACTTCCCCAAAACTTGGGCTTTTGGTATGATTGTCCCCATACACAAAGGGGGTAGTCCTTTAGAGGCAAATAATTACAGGGATATAACCCTAACCAGCTGTATTGGGAAATTGTTTACCCGAAGGAGGTGTTCGGTTTGACCGTATTTTTTTCCTTATTGTGTTGCGTTTATAAACCGAGAATATAATTTCCTCTCGTTTGCTTTAAATGTTATTAGCTTGAGAGAGAAAATACTGAATTTTCATATTCTCAATTTTCACCGAGAAGAGACTTGTGAAAAAAATATTACGAGTGATAGAAATAAGCATTTGTTTGTTTTTGCAATTTTTGGCGATATTCTTGAAGGGAATTCCCTTCATATATAAAATATGACACCTTTAACCAAAATGAGTCTTACATATCAAAATGCGGTAGGTTTGATCCAAAATGATACTGAAGAATCGTTTTGGTTAAAGGTGTCATATTTTCATAATATTGAAATAAGTCAAAACGATTGTAATGCTCTGAAAGGGTGTAGTTCACCGCCATTCGGCACATGATTCCTCAAGATGATAATTGTAACAGCTGCTTGGCCGAATGGTTAGAGTGTCGGACTACAGATTAAAAGAAAACGAACAGTTTGGTTCGAATCCACAAATCCCCGAGATTTTTTTTTTCTTTTCATTTTTTCCTTTTTTCTCTCATCTTCTTTTTGGACTTTAAAGACAGCGAACCCCTAACGCACATACTCCCTTATTTTATTATAATTCGTGAATAGAATTGCACACAAACAACTCCACACACACAGCCAGACCAGTTGTTCAGTGATCGAATATTCTGACGATCCAGCAGAGCAAAAAAATTAATTGTTACACATACATAATTTCGTCTTAGGGCAGCGGAAAGTTGTAACTATGAATTGAAAAGTTATAACGTTAAACTTGTCTCATATCAAGGCCTTTATTAAGGAAATGACCCTCAACAAGTGATGACGCTTGCTTTCCCAGGTGATTATGCATGTACCAATATGTTTGTTGTTGTTTTTTGTTGTTTTTTGCAGTTACTTCCTTAATTATTGTTCGCCGAACTTTTGGCAGTGATTTTTCAGTTTTTGAGTTTATATATTAATATAACTGATTATTGTTCGTAAATATCTGGGTCGTTCATGAAAATACTAATGGTAACCGTATAGGAATATGAACCAGAATTTCCCATTAGACTGGCCTCGCCTGTCTGCCAAAGAGTTGGGAAACACCTCAGCATTACGTCACACTTTACCGGCCGGCTCGGAGCGAGACAATAGAACAGCAGAGAGCGACTCTGAAGGGAACAAGCGCTGAATGAGCGCAAAGACCTCCGTCGAGGCAACAGGGTAGGGGAGTCTAGCCATGGTAGCTCTTTACAGAGGAGATGGAATCCAAGCGGTACGGTAGCGTGCGTATGCAAAAAGGGGATGTGGAGGTAAACTTAGAACGGTTTGATGGATTCTAAAATGTGGTGTGAAGATACTTTGTGGGATTCGGTAGATTTGCAGATTGACAACTATTGAATCGCAAAGAGAGGAAATGTTAACGATTTATTCATATGAACATTATAATACTGGGAAAACCACACTTCAGACATTACTTGATGAACATGATCAAAAGATAGACTACGATCTTTCCATGTCTGCATATTCCATATTATTTAAGAGGAAGTTCGAATATTATAAACCAAATATATAAATTTGGTGAAAAAGCTAAACGCTGAACTTTGCGAAATTTAAATTCTATATATCAACAGAAAAAGTGTCCAGTTCCAGCTTTCCATCTTACTTTCAAATTACATAAAGCTGGAATACGGGAGCAATGTAGAGCTTTCCATCTTTTTACTCAAAATTTTGTGAGTTGGAATGCGGGAATACGGGAGCGATGTCGAGCTTTCCATCTTCGACTATGAATTGTAAAAAAATGGGAAGCCACATTGTTAAGTGTTACACGTGGAATGATCCACAAAAGAAAATAATACAGAATGTTAAGTTGAACCTTCGAACCTGTGTGGTGCCGGGCGATTTCCGGACGGCCCCGGGCGACCGCCGGGCGGTCTCGGGCGGCACCCGGGCGGACCCGGGCAGTTCCGGGCGATCCCGGGCGGTGTTTAGCAGGACCCAAATAAATACCCCGCCCCAAAGGGAATCGAATTTATCAGCAAAATTTAGAATAGTTCTTTTTAAACAACCAGGCCGGTGGATTATCAGGGCAAAGATTTGGTGTAAGACTCACGAAATATAACTGACAAAGGATCTGCTGGAAGTTATGTACTCTTACACAAAACTAGCCTTGCCGATATCAGTCCGTGCATTTGATATGCATCAACTTGGACTATTTGGTTGGCTTCGGCATAAGTCATCAGCCGACAAATACTTTCCGATATATAGTAATGACGGGCGGTATACTAGGAATCATTGTGTTGTAATGACATAAAATAGCCCCAAAAAACTTACCGGCAAAAAATCGCATCGTCCATCTGTACAAGCGGCCATGTTCAATCTTCTGCTAGACTACCAGCGCGAAGCAAAAAAATTTAGTACCCTCGAATAAAGAGACCCGGTGGAAGCGCTGCAAAGGATACACACCTTTTGTGACGTAAGCATTCATTTGTGTCCAAAATTTGTGTTCAAAATTTCGTCGGGAACCATGGCGATCCCTATTGGAAATCACACGAGTCGTGGGTTCCCCATATGACAATTATTTGGCGGGAGATTTCACGTTGCGCTCCTAGACCTCCGTCTGATCGACGGAGGTAAAAATATCCACCTAAAGCGAACACCTCCTTTTAAATTACAGACTGGTCGATTTTGTAGAAGAGCAAGAGTTACTCTCCCAGTCCCAAATAGGATTTAAAAAAGGCAGTCGGACCTCAGACCATATTTTTGTGCTGAAAACTATAATTGATTATCACACAAAATCTAAGAAGAAGATATATTCATGATTCATAGACTTCCATGAAGCTTTTGATACAGCCTGGCATGATGATCTGTATTTGAAACTCCTTCAGGCTGGCATAAAAGGCAACATGTACAAAATAATTAAAGACATGTATCAGGTCAGTCAGTCTTGTGTCAAAACAAAGCATGGCCTCAGTAAGGCTTTTTCCAATATCAAGAGGGGTCCATCAAGGTAGCTTACTAAGCCCATTGTTATTTAAAATAGTTATAAATGACCTATTAAGTGATGTGAAAACTCCTGTCTAATGGGCTACACCCATACATAGCCTAGCTTATGCTGATGATATTGTGTTACTGTCACTTAGTAAATGTGATATACAGGCCAAGCTTGACAAGCTCCATAGCTACGTTGAAAAATGGGGACTCTCCGTTAATAAATCAAAATCTAAAATATTGATCTTTGGCCAAAGCAAGAAGGAGAATCCAAGTTTCACAATTGGAAGTGAAAAACTGGAAAATGTAACCTCATACAAATACTTAGGGCTAGTCATTCATAATAATGGCAAATTTAATATGGCCATTTCAAACTTGGCATGTAGAGCAAGCAAAGCATTGTATGCAATTAGACATGCACTTAATCTCAATGGCATTAGACCAGAACTGTCCTGTAAGTTATTTGACTCCATGGTTCAACCTATCCTTAATTATGGATCCGAAATATGGATTGGGTACCTAAATGTATCCACAGATGTAAATAAGCTGGTTAACTTGGCAAACGACACTGAGAGTGTTCATATTAAATTTTGTAAGAGTATCCTTGGGGTTCACTCAAAGGCAGTGAACCTGGCTGCTCTAGGTGAACTGGGAAGATCACCTCTTAAGATGAAGGCTATTTTGAACAGTATCAATTACTTGAGCCATATTCTTCAACCTGATCCAGACTCGCTTTTGTATAAGGCATTCATTGAGCAGAGTGAGGACCATAGAGTCAATAACTGTAATAACTGGGTCGGGTATATCAAAAATGTACTTAAGGATTCAAATTCTTACCATATCTGGGAAAATCTTGGGTGTAAAATCCCTAATGCTACAAATAAGTACATTAAAAAACAGCTGGAAGAGAAATTTGTCTGCACTTGGAAAGAACAATTAAATATGTCCAGCAAACTCGATACTTATAAGCTGGTGAAAAAATACCCCTGCTTCGAGAATATTCTGTTATCAGTGAACAACAATAAACATCGATCAGCACTAACAAAATTAAGAATTAGTGCACATAGACTACCAATAGAAAGTAGCAGGTATACCAAGACTCCCAGATGTGACAGACTGTGTACAACTTGTCAGGTAATTGGGGATGAAAACACTTCCTATTGTGCTGTACTGCTTTTAATGTACATCGGGATATATTGTTGAAGAATATTGAGACATCTGTTACATCCGATATATCAAACGATGATCTTTTTATAAAACTTTTAACCCTACCTGGCCTGGGAGGGGGGCGAAATGGCCCCCTACCAAACTTTCTGCGCTATCTCCGGAACGACAAACAATGGAGAGCTGAAACTCCTTGACTTCATAGTTTATCATATTGGCGTCATTTTTAGCCTATTTGCATAACCCCCGAGCAGAGGATCGTGGGTAAATGCAAAATGGCGGCCACGTGGGGTACCAGAAAAAAAGAAGTTTTTGTCATATTTCTTCAAAATTTCTAATTTTTCGCAACGAAAAGTGAGCAAAATCTATTTTATTTCACATCCCATTAACGTTTAATAATTTATCATGCAGTTTTTGCGGAAAAACTGCATAAATAAAAAATTCGAAAAATCCGACAGAAAAATCGATCAAAAATGACGTTTTTGAAGATGACGTTTCTGTGACGTCATCAAAGCGGCCATCTTGGATTTTTTTTACATTTTCTGGTAGAGCTTGACCCAAGGGTATAGTGTGGTAAGTTTCAGCTCCCTAGCTCAAGGGGTAAGAAAAACAATTGGGGGGGGCACCCTAACCCTAACCCTAGGCCAAGACAGGTTCCCAAAAGCCCAGGCCAGATACACGCTTAAAACTAAGTGTCGAAACCTACTCGTAAAGTGTTGCAATAACCCTTTAAGTGTGTCCACACGGACAGCACTTTAAAGTGCAGTCCCTGTGGACACACTTAAAGTGTTATTTCAACAATTTACAACACTTTAGTTTTAAGCGTGTAGGGTTAAGTTGCTCAGACAAAATAATTACCGAGAATGTAGCAAAATTTGTATATGACTGCTTCAGTACTACAGATAATTGAATACTGCATAACATTACCATTGTGTAAAGCTGTAAAATATTAATATATATCCGTGCCAAGATGCAACCAAATAAGATTATCCGCCATCAAGTTTTTAATGAGGTATTTTAGTACGTGTACCCTATCTATTATTTTACTGTGTATATTATGTAAGCTTATGTCTGTATATTTTGTATGTATGTATGTACATGTATGTATGGATGTGTGTATGTATGTATCTATGCGTTTTAGCCCTTCTGGGGCACAATTCATCGCAATAAACTATCTATCTATCTATCTATCCATTCCGGTTTTCTCGTGCAAAAAGTGAAGGCTTTATGCAAGAATTTCTTCCATTCACTCTAGATCTATATTCTGTTTGCGTGCCACAATATGATCTGTTATGAAAGCGAATGTAAACGGTTGATAAGTTTGAGCGGTATGAGAAAAGGAAAAGATATTCAAAGTTGTTGAATAATATTTTTTTTATTAGAATTTATATCTGTTTTATATATTTTTCTGTGCTATCGGTAAAATTATCTTGCACCATTCTCGTTTATTGTCGCCTAAGACAATTTTTTAGTAGTATGTAAATATTTCGGAATAATGTTGAACTAATTTCATGTTTATTTTTTAATTCAGATACTCCCGAGAGACTCATTTTTCAATGTTGTCTTTGTCCTGTTTGTTATTTAAATTGGGTTTTGTTATTGTTTGAATCTTCTTTAGTTGAAAAAAATGTTTGAAATGTTAGTTTTCTCAGTATGTAAACTCCAATTTAATCTGTTAGTATTTCTGAAATTATGTTAGTGCATGGCATAGAGAAAGCTCTGTGCTCATGCACCAATCTTTTCACTTGCCCGGTTGTCGGCATGATCGTTCAACATGCAGTTGCTCAGACGATACAAACTTAGGAGATTTCTTAAATAATTTCTAGTGCCAGTGGAATATTTTTGATGACGAATAAGTGCACAGACAGAGTTTGGAATATATTGTAAATTTCAACAGCTAATGTGTTATATTTACTGATAAATCCACGAAAACCCGGTTCCCTCGTATGTGAATCAGACAGTAACTACATGCCTTCGTCCAACTACTGCCCACGAATTAAGGTAAGTAATAGATAAATCATTGTAAAAGGTCATGCAGGGACACGTGGCCGACTGGATTCTTTCTTTCATTCCTGGCACGTTACCATACGAAGACAGTGATGGATATTGAGAGTATTAAGTCAACAACAATGTGAATTAAGTCTATGGAGATTGGCCTTCGCCATAAACTACGTGTGTCGCTGGCTTGCTCGTCGACCGGCATGTCATACTTATGACGTCACACACACGAAAACATGGCGGACCGTAAATGTCGCACTTTATCTGCTAATCTCCTTGTGTTACGTAGCAAAATATAATATCTTGATGTTTGAAACTCTCTCTGACAATTTTATTAACTTAAACCAGAAATCCCAAACCGTAAAATTTCATGATAAAAATGAAATTGACAATTTCGCTGCATTAGCACTTTAATCAGAATAAATGTATAACTGTTGACAATCGGCACCATCCCACTATTAATTCCGTTACTTGTTATGTATTAGCGTTAAAAATCGGCAAAAATCCAGAAAATTCACAATGCATAAATCCACCTGGCATGTCAATATTTACCTTGTGGGACATTACCAGTGGAAGTCTTGAGACATATGTTGACCATGGAAATTTCAAATTCCCGCCACTGACAGTTGATTGGTGCTACAGAATGTCATTCAATTTGTAAACAGGGAGCCTTCTCAACCTTCACTAATCATGTCTCCATCCACCATGCTTTTTTCCAAAGTGGCCCAAATCAACACCAGGGAGTACAGTTTGAAGACTCATCTGCAAGTTGAAATATCAGATGTATCAGAGATGCTAAAAAATCGCAGCTCATAACATCCATAAAGATCTGCTCTCAAATTTCTAAACAATGTAGGTCGTGGACACTGACCCGGAAGTGAATAATTGTAGTCTGATGCCTGCCAGGGATGGAACCATTGTTAAAATAAGAAATGCTCTAATCTGAGCAAAACATACCCATCCCCAAACTATCTTGAGAAGGCACAGATAAAACTATGCACAGATAGAGATTTTACAGCCTATATAACAAGGGTACCCCCTTTATAATTTCCCCTCAGTTTGCCCCATATGACTTAAGACTGAGGTACAGGCAAAAAGTGCAATATCTCACTAACCTGTACATATTTTTCCATCTGGTAAAAAGTCGACAATCCTTCTGCCTATAAAAAGAAGTATAAAGCATTAACTAGATATGTTAAACACTATTTTAAATTATTTTTTTATTATTTTAATTGATTTTTTATTAATTTTTTCAAATTAAAATTTAAAAATAAAGAAAAATTAAATTCAAAATGTGACAAAACATAATTTGTTTACAAGCTGTTCATTTAGACTACATTTGGTAAAAATTTCCTTCATGGCAGTGGTTAACTTCCCCATGTAATCATTGGGTCATCCCAGTAATCTATCAAATGTGATTAAAATTTGATGTTGATACAAAGATCACAGACATGTTTAATCCTGTAATAAGTGACAGCAATATACACAAATGTGTACACAACACATACCAAAATATAACACAGAGGTGTTTATGGTATACACAACTCTCATATAGAGAATATATGTCAGTTCAATTGGATGGATCTACATCTCATCAAGATCTTGCTGGCAGTAATTAGAAAGATGCACATATTACTTGTAAACAGTTATTATTACTGAGAAAACTCCTAAATATTATTGAGAAATATATTCTGTGTCAGATTTCAAGTCAGTGAATGCAATGTCTGCAAACAGGCAACACTTGTCAAAACACAACATAGAAGAAAAAAAGGAATAAAATTCAATGACAACATATCTGATGGTCATTTGCTGATCTCTGCTACATTAACAACCATGAAAGATGAGGACAGCTGGAAGTTGACTCACTTAAACTGTTAACTGTTTGGTGAAACAATAAAGTGGCAACTTACAGAGAGCAAGGCCTATCTTCCAACAGAGTTGGAGGCCATACCTCTGAGTCACATTGTGCAAAATTTCCACAGAAACTATTTGATGCGTGTGTGGGTGGCGGGGGGAGCTTGCTAATATTTGGTGCCTGTAATCCATGTTCCTTGCTACCCACAAGATCTGTGATATGAATATGAAAGAAAATTACAAACTTATAATCCTGAAGATAGTGGAAATGGATTGAAGAGAAAGTATTTGCTATGATGCAAATGTGACTGACAATAGACACACAAAAATGTGAAACCATCAACAGTCAGATTAATTGTCGACTCAGTTAATCAGATTTTATTTGTCTCATTAAAGTTACAAATGCAAAAGACATTTTGGAAATTCTTTGTGTGTGGAACAAACATCTGAGTTTTTACAGGTGATATGATTATTATTAATTTCATGTGGTTTTAGACTGATATAAAGTGAATTTATGCATAAATGATTGAAGCATTGAAGATTTGAACTGAGGTCTAGATTTTGAAAAAAGCATGTAATTGTATCTATGTGAATTTCCTTTCTTCCATTTACATTTTATTGTATCTTGAAAGTTAATTTGCTCATAATTACCAGCTGTGTTAAGTGAACCTCGTCATATTTGGCATTGACTATTTGGCCCTAGTACTGACAAATCAGTCATGTTTGCCTATATTTGCTACAAAAGGTCTCAATTTTGTCGCAGAAATGGCATAACAATACAAGAGATGTTACTCAGCATTATCAGTATGATGTTTATTTCAACCACATTTAGCAAGCAAAAAAAATAATTTTAATAATTGAAAAATAGATTAAAATTAATTAAAAAAAATATTTTATTTTATTAATAATTCAATAACATAAACCCTAATATATGTACGTTGTTCATGAGTCAGCCTGGAAAAAATTGGGCTGATCAAGTCAAAACTGTAGCCACAGTGACGATTTAAATTTCTCTGGTCAAATGTGAAAATGTCAGGTGTCAGGCACCAGCCCACTATTAATTCCGTTACTTGTTATGTATTAGCATTAAAAATCGGCAAAAACCCAGAAAATTCACAATGCATAAATCCACCTGGCATGTCAATATTTACCTTGTGGGACAATACCAGTGGAAGTCTTGACAGATGTTGACCATGGAAATTTCAAATTCCCGCCACTGACAGCGGATTGGTGCTACAGAATGTCATTCAATTTGTAAACAGGGAGCTTTCTCACCCTTCACTGATCATGTCTCCATCCACCATGCTTTTTACCAAAGTGGCCCAAATCAACACCAAGAAGTACAGTTTGAAGACTCATCTGCAAGTTGAAATATCAGATGTATCAGAGATGCTGAAAAATCGCAGTTCATAAAATCCATAAAGATCTGCTCTCAAATTTCTAAACAATGTAGGTCGTGGACACTGACCCGGAAGTGATTAATTGTAGTCTGATGTCAATCAACGTCAAATAGAGCAGACATATATATCGCGATGGGCCTATTAGAAGCTCTGAGATTACTTTGTCAAACAGATCGCATGAGTTAAATGTCACAGCTATGCTATTAAATGGTATTTCTGTATCATATCATCTTGACTGGAGTTCCGTGAATACCTGAGTGACCTCGGCTGAGCTCGGCACAGAATTGTGTGAGTTGAATGTTAATATTTGGAAGAAAGACGTAGGTTCAAGTCAGGACGACTCCGATCCCGTGTCATATTCATCGTAGAGGATGTGGTGAGTTGATCCATAATGTTTACACTTTTGTAACGTTCTTTAATACAGTGTAGATAATGATCGTGATAGTATCAGATTGAACAGGTGTGAGCGTGCGGGGATTATTTCTTAACACGTATATGTACAGAATCATAATAATTAGGTGTGATGGATTTATAATGTATGCCCATGCTCCAATACAAAAAAAAATCTTTTACGGACATTTTCCGATGAAGCATGTCTATATTGCAGTGAATATCTCGCGCATCCATAGAAGATCAATCCTAACCCGTACAGAATCATAATAATTAGGTGTGATAGATATATAATGTGTGCCCAAGCTTAAATACAAAATAGAATCTATAATGTGTATTTCCCGTCCGTCCGAAAATGAGATAGATCAACGGAACAGGTTGTCCAATCAGTAGGCATATGATATGACACTATGTCTTCGCAGGGCTCCAGGGCTGACCGTCCAGAAGGCAATGAGCCTAGCAGCAGGGTGCCTTGGACAGTTTTACAGTGGTTCCATCTACGCATTTCCATTGTATATGAACAGCCTCAAATTGAAGTATGGTTACAATCAGCATGAAAGTGAGTATATGGCATATACATATCTCGCCTGGTAGCATTTGCTAGATCATCATTTGCTTAATCATCGCCACAGAATATGATTGCATCAACTAATAATTGTCAAACAGGTCTATACCACCAAACGCCTCCAATCCATTAAAGTGATTAAGGTGCAGGAATGGTTATTATTATCTCGCATGCTATTTAGCAGATCTGCTACTTCGCAAATAATTTCTAAAATCAGTGATATTTAGAAAGGGGTGTGCTACTTTGAAGATAATTTCTAGGATTACTGCTAGTTAGCACTTTGACTTGCCTGTTCCCGAAAGGAAATATATTGTATAATTAGCACAAATGCTAAATATTGAATAATTTTTCTAAATTGCAGCCAGAAGAAATATTCAATAATTATGGTAACTCGCAAACGCAAATTGTCGGACTGCCTCTCCCGAAAGAAAATATATTGTATAATTAGCACAAATGCTAAATATTGAATATTTCTTCTAAATTGCAGCCATGATAAATATTGAATATTTCTTCTAAATCGCAGCTCCAAATTGTCCGACTGCCTCTCCTTAAAGAAAATATATTGTATAATTAGCACAAATGCTACATATTTTCAAACTTGCATGGGCTGGTGAATAAGGAGGTTTAAGGCAGTCCCAAGTACACATTCTTTGCTGGTTTGTGCAACTCCTCTGACAATAACAGGGATTATTATATCGTTCTTCCTGGTTAAACAACGCGCATGCGCTGGTATATAAGGATTTTTAAGACACTCGCAGTACATTTTCATTTGTGGTCTGTGCAACTCCACTCAGACAATAACAGATTATTCTATCATTCTTCCTGGTTAAACAACGCGCATGTGCTGGTATATAGGCTGTTTAAGACAGTCCCAGGTAAAGCTTGACTGGTGCCTACAGAACGGGCAATATAAAGGCAACCTCACTGATGCAGAAAGCTGACATGTATTCAGACTTACTGGCACAACAAAACAATCATTCAACGATCACCGAAGGTGTTTCGAAGACAATCAGTCCCTTCAATGTAATTTCGAAAGAAACAAAACAACATCTTCCTTTGGTCCTTGATTGCAACAATCAAATTATATTCTAATTAGATGATATTATAAAGGTGCTAAATATTGAATATATTCTCTTCTCTCCGGAAAGACTCTTGTGGATATTTAACTGCGAATCCCTTCTATTTAGGATATATTATAAAAGTGCTAAAGATTGAATATATTGTCTTTTCCCAGACGCCGGCTACATATTTAAGTGCAAAACTTTTCTAATTAGATGATATTATAAAGGTGCTAAATATTGAATATATTGTCTCTCTCGGACGCCAGCTAGATATTTAACTGCGAATCTCTTATAATTAGATGATATTATCAAAGTACTAAATGTTCAATATATTGTCTGTTCTCAGACGCCAGCTACATATTTAAGTGCGAATCTATTCTAATTAGATAATATTATAAGGTTGGTAAATATTGAATATATTGTCCTTTCTCCGACACGGTGTTACATATATTTTAATGCGAATAGCTTCTAATTAGACTAGATTATAAAAGTGCTAAATATTGAATATATTGTTTTCTCTCCGAAAAGGCTCTTGTGGATATTTAACTGCGAATGTCTTCTAAATAGTATGGATTATAAAAGTGTTAAATATTGAATATAATATCTCTTCGCAGATGCCAGCTACATATTTAAGTGCGAATCTTTGTAATTATATATTATAAAGATGCTGAACATTGAATATATTGTCTTTCTTCAACCCCAGATAGATATTTAACTGCGAATCTCTTCGTATTAGATGGTATTATCAAAGTGCTAAATATTCAATATATTGTCTGTTCTCAAACGTCACCTACATATTTAAATGCGAATATATTCTAATTAGATGACATTATAAAGGTGAATATATTGTCCTTTTTCCGACATGGTGGTACAGATATTTTAATGCGAATCTCTTCCAATTAGAGTATATTATAAAAGTGCTAAATATTGAATATATTGTCTTTTCTCCGAAAAGGGTCTTGTGGATATTTAACTGCGAATCTCTTCTATTCAGTATAGATTATAAAAGCGCTAAATATTGACTATATTGTCTTTTCCCAGACGCCAGCTACATATTTGTGTGCGAATCTTTATATGATATTATAAAGGTGCTAAATATTGAACATATTGTCTTTTCCCAGACGCCAGATAGATATTTAACTGCGAATCTCTTCTGCTTAGATGATATTATCAAAGTGCTAAATATTCAATATATTGTCTGTTCCCAAACGTCACCTACATATTTAAATGCGAATATATTCTAAAGGTGTTAAATATTGAATATATTGTCCTTTCTCCGACACGGTGTTACAGATATTTAAATGCGAATCTCTTCTAATTAGAGTAGATTATAAAGTGCTAAATATTGAATATATTGTCTTTTCTCCGAAAAGGCTCTTGTGGAAATTAAACTGCGAATCTCTTCTATTTAGTATAGACTATAAAAGTGCTAAATATTGAATATATTGTCTTTTCACAGACGCCAGCTACATATGTAATTACAAGCGTCTAGTCCGTCATTCATAATCCAGCCGTCGTCCATTAGAGAATATCCGCGTCCATAATCCAAAGACCTATTCCATTTCCATATAACAGTATTAGCACCAAATTCAAAAAGACAAAAGTATACATAAACATAGGCTTGTTTCCTGCAAGAGAGAAGCGGTCAACAGTTTTCAATGATGCCGGCAAGACATCATGATGTTCCAAAATATCAAATCCGTATCGCTGATCAGTATTCTTAATCCATAATATTCGTTATAGAGTCGTCATCTAAAAATAATGTACCTCAGTCACGCTTTGATTGTGACTGTTCATATGAGTACCATGAGGATCTTGAAGTACATGGGCTCATACGGCCCCCAGCCCCGGGTTAAGCGGAATTAGACACATGTTACGAAACGTAGCCCCATAGATCTTGCACGCTACGTTCGTATTTTGCTATCAGCATGCGATATGTATCGCCAAATTTGAGAAACTTTGAGTGGAGGCGCTTGGTGGAATAGCCCTGTTTTATAAGTTTCTGCAACAGTGTTTTGTGACGTTGATTAAAATCATCACATTTAACACAGGATCTAGCAAATGCTACTAAGCGAGATATGTATACGCCATATGCAGGTCCCACTGGAATATTACTATCCAGAAAGGGATAGTTTACGATGTCGAAATTGTAATCATCTCTTTTGTCATAAAGTCGACGAGAGAGAATGCCCGCTTCATTTTTATAGAGATAGAGATCTAAATAAGATGTGCCTGTAGGGCTATCTGTAGTTTCCTTCAAATCCAGTGAAGGTGGATATATATCCTTCACTGCGTCATTTATATAGCGATTATCCACAGCGAGAAGATCGTCTATATAGCGTTTGGTGAATGAGAAGGAACGGGCTTTGAATGGATCGGTTTTTGAAAGCGCCTGCATATAGTCATATTCATAAGAGAACAGATACAGGTCAGCCAACAGGGGTGCACAATTAGTATCCATTGGAATACCTATATGCTGTTGATATATTGTGTTGCCAAATTTCACATAGATATTTTTAATGAGAAATTCAAGCAACTCTATAAACAAAGAAACATCCCATGAATGATATCTCTTGTATGTAGTCGAGCTAAAGAATGCTTTATGGCTTCCGACATTAATATATCTACGATCAGTTTTCTTGAACACAGATACTATTAATGAACTTATACGGTCAATAAGGTCCTGATGAGGGATTGTAGTATAGAGAGTCGAGAAATCCCATGTGGATACATGTCTGTACGGTATGTGACCTTTAGCATCAAGTTCTTCCGTAAGACATTTTGAGTTTTTCAATATCCACATACATTCAACGCCAGAGTTCTTGAAAATAGTGGCGCAATACCTTTCCCAAAATGCTTTTACCTCCTGAAGGGCCCTCGTCAATAGGGTTGAAAGAAGCTTGGGGGTGCAGCTTCTAGAACCAGCTATGAATCTAGCTTTCTATGGTGATTTATGCATTTTGGGAGTCCAGTATATTTTTGGTATGTCGCTATGATTGGTTGGAAAACAAATACCTCTTTCCTTGAGAAACTTTTTGTGATTGTTAGATAAATCTTCCAGAGTAAATGCAGTTTGGGAGTAAGTAGACGTATTTGATGAAGATATGTCTACACTCAATTCTTTAACCAGCACCTGGTAATAGTAATATTTACATATGAATATTTTCTAATTAGATGATATTATAAAGGTGCTAAATATTGAATATATTGTCTTTCTCGGACGCCAGCTAGATATTTAACTGCGAATCTCTTCTAATTAGATTATATTATCAAAGTGCTAAATATTGAATATATTGTCCTTTCTCTGACACGGTGTTACAGATATTTTATTGCGAATCTCTTCTAATTAGAGTAGATGATAAAAGTGCTAAATATTGAATATATTGTCTTTTCTCCGAAAAGGCTCTTGTGGAAATTTAACAGCGAATCTCTTCTATGTAGTATAGATTATAAAAGTGCTAAATATTGACTATATTGTCTTTTCCCAGACACCAGCTACATATTTGTGTGCAAATCTTTTCTAATTATATGATATTATAAAGGTGCTAAATATTGAATATATTGTCTTTACCCAAACGCCAGATAGATATTTAACTGCGAATCTCTTCTGCTTAGATGATATTATCAAAGTGCTAAATATTCAATATATTGTCTGTTCTCAGACGACAACTACATATATATGTGCGAATCTATTCTAATTAGATAATGTTATAAAGGTGCTAAATATTGAATATATTGTCCTTTCTCCGACACGGTGTTACAGATATTTTATTGCGAATATATTCTAATTAGACTACATTATAAAAGTGCTAAATATTGAATATAGATGCTATTAAAGTAACTCACTTTTCTGCCTACTACGGAATTTAACAAAACTATCTGCACAATATTGCCAAGTATGCTATTTAGCACCATGTTATAGCATAGGAAATTTGAAAAGTATCTAAAAAAAGCCAATCCTGCACCTAACTCTTCCATTCAAAGTCTATCAAATTTTGTGATAAACATCGTACACTGACGGTACAATATTTTCGTAGTGTTGTAGAGGTAGCTATTCACTTGGAGGTGTTAATCCATGGTGTTCCGAAAGGGGCCGTGTGCCAGGTGATTGCACGACCTTCGACTACCTCTGATAAGAACCGCCGGGAACTGAATTAGCCCGAAATTAGAAGTCCGAGTCCGAGCATGTTTTCTCCCTGTTTCAGTGAGAAACTAGACGTGTGTATAATTTTGGTTGTGCTATCAAATATTTGTGTGGTATATGGCCGGCTGAACTTGTCAACATTTCTTTGAAATAGCGTATCTTCGTTACCATATAACCAAAATGTGTACCAACCTTCTGGTTATAACTAGTGCCATGTTGACAAAGTTTAGAAGAAAAAATGCACTTCACAGCACCCTAATAAAGCTAAACTCATCTTTTATCACTACACGAAAACATTGATTTGATAGTATTTAGCATCACTCGAGAACGTAAGGTGAATATAATTATTATATTTGCAAAGGATTAAAGAGATCTGCATATTTCTAACACATACAACATGCACTACATAAAATCTGACAAGGCTACCCTACAAAAGTAGTAGATAAAAATGTTGTGCCTTCACCAGGTTTTTGGCACTAAAGCAAAAATCATGAATATACTATGCAAAGTAGGGTCATTCTCCCATTGCCAGAGTTTGTAGCCTGCTAAAAGTCGGTGCAACACCCTCTGCATTGCACTGTGCAGAGAAAGGGCCCACATGTGCGTTCAGTCTATATCGATTTCGGTCAGCACAGGCAGCACGTTTTTGCATAGGAGGGAGATGGGAACTGCATTCAGTAAATCTTGTAAAAGAATTACCGTAACAGGTTTATACTAAATTATCACACAAAAACACACGGTATGTCTTCTTTAGCTGTGACATGCTGAACCCACTCCGCTCCTTTTACAAGTGGACGAAGCTGATTGGCCCGAGAGCCATGCACACAAGAACTGCCTGATATGATTTTACCCTGGTGCAATCAGAGAGTAATCAAAGGGCAATTAATAAATTGATATCCTATCTTTGCTCCACAGTCGTCATGGTCGTATATGTCGCTATGTAGCCTTACAGATTTCAATTAAATTTGGTATTCAGAGGGCCCAGTTCGTGAATATTTAATAAACTTAGGACATCATGGCCGTATTTTAAGTACTTTACTTGCAGTAGGAGAGAGGAGATAGGATCGTCGCCTACGCTTCAACCCAAGGACCAGTCCACTTCTATCTCGCGTTATGGTGCTAAACTGACGAGAGCGCTGCAACATCAAAAGATACTCGGCCCGCATGGCGTTGGATTCAGCTGACATGACCGAGCCAACCAAAAAGCCCCTAACATTATGTTCCCTTCAAAGAACTATGTATTGTTCTCTGGATTGGTTGATACTCATGTTACTGCAAGCCGGTTAGATCCTACATGTGGCATAACCAAATGGGAGAGTATATAGGATTTAATTTTTATTAGATTGAATCAGAGGGCATACAATCTGATGCCATGAGAATGAGTAGGGTAAGAGAAGGTCAAATTTTAATCAGGCATGTGTGACAGCTATTTATTGTCGGTTTTACAACTTATTTTATACCCAGTCAAAATAACCAGCCCACACAATTCGGAAAACTCACATCGGCAAAAATAAAGTCATGTTAAAATAATTGCTATTTAACACCATGTTAAATATTGCTGAGGTGAAATGATTATACTACGACATTTACCTCGGCAATTGCTGATTGCTGACACAAGTGACGCAAGTGACACAAACACCAATGCACATGTACCATACACAAGCTTTATTTCATATGTATATAGTGCATCTCTAATTCAAGAAGAGAAATATGATGAGAATCTCCCTTTCTCACAGTTCAGTTTTAGGTTCATATTAGTACAAAACAAGAACAAGAAAACAATTGCAAGAAATGGATGTACACTAATTTTCCAAATTCATCGAACAGCTCAACAATAAAAGTATTTATTTAGTTATCAACATGGGTGGTGTACACAGTCAGTCTGTGCTTTTCTTTCCGGAGGCTCTCCAGGGCATCCTCGCGAGCCAGTGTATCAACCGAACTGTTAGGATCGATACACTGGCTTGGTTAGTTGCCCATACTAGTTCTGGATATAAATAGGTCAAGGGGTTCCCCCTAAATCAAACCAATCAATGAACGTACTAAGGCAGCTGATTATGCCAATCCACTGTGAGGTATGAGATGTGACTGGTTTGGATTTCATCATGGGCCGAACTGCTTTGATGTACATGTAGGGATGAAATACACATCCTAAGTCAAAGCAAAACAGCAGGCTTGGGTTGCTGACATGCTAATTCAAAACAAGCATCGGGGATGAAATGTACGAGATTGTATATCAGAAGTATTGACTCAAGAACTAATTCGAATCACCAAAAATGTCCCGGTAAACCATCTGCGAGGATTTGGGATTTGCTTGCGCACAAACAAACCAAGGAAAAACAATTAATATAAACATACATGTACAGAGATGGCAATATATACATGTACATCATGTTTAACACAAATTGTATGATGCTCTGGGTTACAAACAGAACAACCGAATTCAGGAAAAATGCATTTCTCATTGTTCTTTTTCAATGTGACATTAGCTCAACCCCGGAACAAGAGCCCAGGGGGCTTCAATATACGCCCGTATATCTGAAATTACATTGGTCCAAATTTCAAGGTTGTTTAATAGCCTTGATTTCAATTGGTAGCTAGCAATCCAGAGAAGGGTCTACAATTTTGTGTTTCTGAGAATGTAACATATATCACATCTTATATTGAATGATAAACTAAAATGGGCTCAACTCTTGGTAACTAGTTGACCTTGAAACAAGAGCCGAGAGCAGACACATATCCCACACTGAAATCGACAAGTCAAACACAAGAAAATAGTAGTTTTCCTGCAAATGGATTTCTTTCAGGCGAGAGAATTTGTCATGAAGGAAGAAGAAAGTGATGAAGTAAACCTTTGTTCTTGAGTCAATAAAAAGAACCCCTCTCCCCGTTAAATTAGTAGATGTATAGTTTTTATTTCACAACAGTTTAACTAAATGTAGCTGTTTCAAACATGGGAGACAACTCCACAGGACAAATGCCATACACATGTAGGGGAGAGAAATCTGAATACTCCAACCTAACATAGGCATATGAAAATGTGACTTTTAATGATTTCTTGATCTTGGGATCACAGTGACCTTGACCTACTGACACAAAAAAAGAGTAATTTTTTGACATTCACCTAAATTTTGGTACATGACAAACCGTCTACCCGTAAATTCTCAATGGACACAAAAAATCATGATTTTCACAATTTTGGGGTCACAGTGACCTTGACCTAAATTTTGGTATGTGACACATCGTGTCCCCCTAATGTATCTACTGACACAAAAAAATGTTATTTTTAATAATTTCCTGCTTTTGGGGTCACAGTGACCTTTGACCTTCGACCTTGACCTAATTTTTTGGTATGCGAAACTTCGTGTCCCCGTATTGAATCCACTCACAAAAAATTTGAAATTTTTAATGATTTTCTGATTTTCGGTCACACTGACCTTTGACCTCTGACCTCGACCTACATTCGATATGCAACACATCGTTCCCCCTAGGGCATCCACTCACCAAAAATTAGAACTGTAGATAGAAAACTGTCAATGATCAACGATTTCCTGATTTTAAGGAACAATGACCTTTGACCGACGACCTGGACCTTAATTTTGGTATGCGACACATCGTCTCCACCTAGCATATCCACTCACAAAAAAAAGTAACTGTGGATAGAAAACATTCACAGATATAGATCGGACACGAACACTTCAGTGATTTCCTGTTTTTCAGGCCAGTGATCTTTGACCTCTGACCTCGACCTTCATTTTGGTATGCGACACATCGTCTCCCCGTAGGGTATCCACTCATCAAACATTGGAACTTTAGATAGAAAACTGTCCCAGATATAGACCGGACACGAGGGACGGACACACGGACGGAACACACGGACGGAAACCGCTATCACATAATACGTTCGCCTTTTGGCGGGCGTATACAAATGAAACAATTATGTTTTGTGTCCCGATAGCCGCAATTATATAAAACCAGTTATATGAAAATGCTCAATGATGGGAGAATGCCATCATGCAGTTTCATAGAGTACAATACCTATATAAAATGAAAACACTGAGAAAAAAACTTTGGAACCACTTTCCAGGTTCAGCTCCTGGCCCCCTCTGACTATTAGTTCAATTTTATTCTCATCAAACATGTCAAATGGCTTCGTGACACTGACCTCCGAACAGATAATGTTATGCTATATACTACATGTTTTAAGCCATGTTTTAAAATGTGCTATCAGATTGTATAATACTGATATATACTGTGTATATGTATAATATCTTATCACTATGTGACTCATTATCGTAAAACATTATGTGGAAATCCTTATATCCTTAAATATAGAAAATAAAAAATATATAAAAAAAATGTGTTATTGCCAAATTATTTAAAAACTATGTTCAAAATAACCTAAAAACATTGGGTGGGGGAAATGTCCACTAGGGGAAATGCCCACTGGGGAAAATGTCACTCCAGGAGATTATAATTTTTGTGAACGTCGTTTGCACAACTGTATTGTGTGTAATATCTACCGACGTAAACGACATATGGACAGGTTAATGACACATCTTTATTACTATAATTGGTCTTTCACATAAACATTTTCAACTGTGTAGACACAATGAAACATAACACAGGAAGGAAGCAATCAGAGATTGCTCAATTGTATGCCTCCCCTTCCACTTTAATCCGACACTGCCCCGCCATTGTTCTGTTCTTTATTGGCTGGTGGAGGCCTAATTTGGATAATTATAAAAATTCTGTTTCAGTCACTTTTTTGCCATGTCTCACATAATACATATTCCAAATATCAAGCAACAAGTGATAATACGATGCTTCGATGCAAGATGGTCGCCAGGGCTTTCGCCAAATCCGAAAATGTGACCTGGTTATGAGACCTACATTCCTTGGCAGGGGTCGAAATTTACACCTGTCTACCTGTCTCTGACAGGTATTTTTTGAAAGAGACAGGTAGAGAAATAAAGTACCTGTCTCTATTGACAGGTAGTCAATAATTTTGTTTTGATGTTCAAAATATATGTTCAACAAAATTCATTCAAAACATCTGCTAATAAGTGCAAGTAAACAAGGTGTCATTAATTTATTAGTGTCTTGCAACATCTAACTTTATCATTATTCTCGAGTTACATGTGTATGTGACAGGTAATTCTTAAAGGGGACACGTAAACATTTTGGTCACCTGTCTCGTGTGACAGGTAAATTATTTTGAATATTTCGACCCCTGCTTGGGAGTATATTGTGGTGAAATTATGAAGCGATCAGTGAATTTTGTACCCAATTCACTGTTTTGGGGGCAATTTCATACCTCAGGACCTATGTTGTCTGCTTTGGAATGTAGAATAACATATAATATAGCCATTTTCCTGGTTCAAATCAGTTATGGACTGAGATCCAGCTTGGACAAATAAATATATCCCATTCACTTAGGTTTAAACAAAGGGCCATAACTCTTGAAAATATAACCGAAAACAGAGAAACTTCACGCTACACACCTATGGGTCACTGACCACATATCATGCGTATTTCATACTTGTTCATACAATATTAACCGAGATCCAACCCTACAAATCCCAATTCACAAAGATTTGAAGAAAAAAGGGCCATAACTCTTGAAAATATAGGCGAAATGTGGAGAAACTTCACGCTGCACAACTACAGGGCACTGATCACATATCCTGCAAATTTCATAATTGTTCATACAATACTCAGCGAGATCCAGCCCGGACAATTTCCAATTCACAAAGATTTGAAGAACATGAAGCTGCGCTATCGAAACCCCTCGGCTCTGAACCTCAGCTATTATAATGTAAGGGTGTCTCTACCAATTGATTGGCTTGTGGGAAGAAATATTTAACCCTGGTATTGTAAGTGTCCTTTCTTTGAAAAAAAAATTGTCTAAGAGAATAAATCAATAAATCAGTCATCCAATCAATAAATAAATGTGATAGTATACTAACATGATATAGAAATAATATGCAAACTTGACATAGGAATTAGTGGATTTTGTTAGACAAGGGGCATAACTCTGCAAAATACTTTCTGACACGACTCATTTTCGATAGGCATCTAGTGTCATTTTCAAAACAGATTTGCAGGCATTCTTCGCATTGTGTAAGAGAATAAATCAATAAATCAGTCATCCTATCAATAAATAAATGTGATAGTATACAAACATGATATAGAAATTATATGCAAACTTAACATAGGAATTAGTGGATTTTATTAGACAAGGGGCATAACTCTGCAAAATACTTTCTGACACGACTCATTTTCGATAGGCATCTAGTTCAGGTCAAGAGAAACAACTGTATCACGTTAGGATGTTGTATATGGAACGGTTCTGAAATTATCACAATAACAAATCATAAATGGAGTTTTATTTGTAAAAAGGGGCATAACTCTGCAAAATATTGTCCGAGATGACTCATTTTCGATAGGCTTCTGATTTACGTGACGATAAATAGATGTAACAAGTTTGGTTGCCGTGCATGAAACGGTTCTGTAGATATCGCGGTAACGGACGGACGGACGGACGTACGTACGGACGTACGGATATATGAACGGGCGGACAGCAATGACGACAATACCCCTAGGCCAAAGTTGGCCGAGGGGTAAAAAAGGGCCATAACTCTTGAAAATATATGCGAAACGCGGAGAAACTTCACGCTGCACAACTACAGGGCACTGATCACATATCCTGCAAATTTCATAATTGTTCATACAATATTCACCGAAATCCAGCCCGGACAAGTTCCAATTCACAAAGATTTGAAGAAAAAAGGGCCATAACTCTTGAAAATATATGCGAAACGCGGAGAAAATTCACGCTGTACAACTACAGGGCACTGACCACACATCCTGCAAATTTCATAATTGTCCATACAATATTAACCGAGATCCAGCCCGGACAAGTCCCAATTCACGGAGAATTCAGGAACAAAGGGCCATAACTCTTGAAAATATAAGCGAAACGTGGAGAAACTTTACGCTGCACAACTGTGGGTCATTGACCACATATCATGCAAATTTCATACTTGTCCATACAATATTAACCAAGATCCAGCCCGGACAAGTCCCATTCACAGAGATTTCAGAAAAAGGGCCATAACTCTTGAAAATTATACCGGAACTCGGAAAAAACTCCACGCTGCACAACTACGAGCCACTGGCCACATTCCATGCAAGTTTCGATCCTGTCCATCAAACATTAACCGAGATATTGCCCGGACAAGAAATTCGGACGGACAGACGGACAGACGGATGGACAGACGGACAGACGGACGGACAAAGCGATCGCTATATGCCCCCCCTCTAGTTAGAGGGGGGGGGGGCATAATGATTCAACCAAAACACAGCATAGGCCTATGCCACATTTACTTCGCATGTGGGTTATGATAGAATGGATTGTGTGGTCTGCAACCGCACACATGTTCAGGAGTTCACATGTTGTACATGTAGGCCTACTTGTAAATTTACTAACCTTGATTGAGTCATAATTCTATCGACAATTCTAACACATGTGCCACGTCTTTACTATTAAAAGCATAGGGTCATTTCCTACATCTAATCACAACAAACTGTCTCTGGTTTCAACCTAGTTTCGTCAGGACATTCCAAATGGAATGTTCCAAACGCGCATGTAGAAGGGGGGACAGGTTGAAACAGACCGTCGTCTGCTACTGTCAAAACAAAAACAATAAACAATGTGGCAAAATGGAGGCTCTCAAAGTGATAATCAGTCCATTGTTTCTGCCACACACACTGAGCGACTTGCTTTGTTCAATCGTCCTCTCGATCCTCTGCATTGCCCGCGTTATTTCACAACGCCAATATAAGTGGCGGGAACTTCAACATCACCTTCAACTAGGAACGTGATGAACTTCCTCTATTTTAATAGTTCACGATCCGTATTCGTACACTTTGATGTTATCTAAGTTTGGACTCCATACCTCTCCGATTGTTTTAAACTTCATTGAGTTGAACACTGTATAAAGTTATCGAAGTTTGCCTCCAACAATGTACCTACCGCTGTCATCAGACACTGCGTAACTGACAATGTGTTTTAAATGACAATAATATTTATAGCTCAAAATATGTATATATAATTGTTGGACCCGGAACATGCATTGTTAAAATACAGCATTCTGATTGGTCAGATTGTCTTGCGTTGTTGTCTCACCTTCCCCAGGCTAATAGACTCGCTCATAGAATGTTTTGGAAACGATCCATTCGAGTTGAACGCCATTCAAGACAAAGGGGTGACTGGTTTACATTTTCGTAACAAAACAGCGGCGATTAACTTCAGATAGAAATAAAACGAGGATATTATTGTCGAATATGATGTGTCAGAATAGAAATAAAGGCTTGTTTTCCTGCGTAAAATTGCTCAGATATATGTAGGTAAAACGGACTTGCCCATTATTTGAGGCCGCAATTTTACGCAGGAAAACAAGCCTTTATTTCTTAAATAACCTAGGTGGGCTATAGGGGGTGGTAATCAGGTAATGCGGATTATGGTCTTGAGCCAGTGTAGGCCGAGCTGACCTGACCTGCAACAGACCGCAGGATTAAGTTATTCGGATATATTTACCTTTGGGACTGTAGAGTAAAGGCCGAATGTATTTCTCTGGATGCGGTATGTTCAATCATGCGAAACAAGATTGTTCGGATCTGATATGGAGAAGAAAATTGAACGTAAGCTGTCACGAGTCAGAGCGAAAGTAGAAGTGGAAGGAAAATGGCCGTGTGAAAGTCACATGAAATCGCGTCAGTAGCGCGAGACCGAGGGAGATAGTTGGACACACAAGTCATCAATAAGTTCTCTTCAATGTACCGGTACATCACATACCGGTACCTCTGGTCAGAGAAACCCACAGCGAACGAAACCCCCACGAACAATTCCCCCCCCCCTCTCCAAATCACATATTATTGTTTATGCTACTTCAGTAATAAAAAGAATAAAACATGGTGAATGATAATAGATCAAGACAATGTTATTTCATATTCATATATCAATTTGTCGGGTAATTGGACACCCTATTATATTTATGCGTGTTTTATCTGTTGTCTGATGTTTGTAGTTGTGTATGTTTTATATGTATGTTTGATTGCGTTTTAGCCCTGCTGGGCACAACTTTTATCCAAACAAGATATCAAGCTCGGAGAAAAAGATTAACGGACGGACAAACAGGCGGACACCACAATGACAATACCGCTGAGCTTTATATTTCATATTTGATATTTCAAGGCATAAGCTTCATATCACAGAAGTTTGGACTTGACTTGAGGCCAAGGACATGTGATGTGTTGACTTAATAAATGGAAGTGGAGCACACTGATAAAAACATAACTGTATAAAAAGATGGCTTGAAGCCACATTAAAGGCTGTTAAATAATCTAGTTATGGGTGGGCTAAATTACCACGATATAGATACATGTAATTACCCCAATGAACTTCTCAGAGGCTGAACACGGATAAAGGAATTTAAACAAATGCTGCGTAATAGCCTACCACACCTTAAAAACAAAATATTCTGCAATTGATGTACACAATTTTTAAATTGTTTTTTTTTTTTTTATCCCCATCATCAATCAATTTGGGGAATAATTCATGGTGTCTGTCTTGCAAATTAAAGCATTTTAACAGACAGAGATTTCCCTTTGGCAGAGTTGTACTGTGACGTCAATGGCCTACACAGCCCATTCTTCATGCTTGTATAAGCAAGAACTAAGACCATTTTGAAATATGCAAATTAAAAAGATGTAAATGTAACACTGTCTCATAATAAATTAATACCTGGGGCATTTAACTTGCCATCAAAATGTAATTTCATAACTGTCTATAAGGAATATGGGTGAATGCTATGCCAGAACTTTTCTAAAGTGTATGTAGTCAGTATAAAGTATAAGAACCAAGATGGGTCGATTTCCCTTTTGAAGTTGAAAGAGAGAGAAAGAAAATTAAGGTTTAACGTCGCGTTCAGCAATATTTTAGCTATATAGCGACGATCAAACAAATTCTAAGTACTCAAGCCAATAATTTAGTAATCCAACACATTAAAAGATACACACATTAAAACTTATGCAACAAACCAATTTCGCTCAAATAACCCAAGACACAGTCCTCCCTCACCCGACTAAAAAGATCTTCCAAAGCAGTCGCTAGATAAAAAGAACCTCTTACAATCTTAAAAGTTGAATGTTCAACTGAATAATTAAACATGCTATTGCAAATTTACAGGAAGAGCCAAAGAGTTTTGTTTGTGAGTGCCGACATTAGAACAGATGAATAAAACTTACTGTGAGTATGAACAATAACCAGGATCCAAAGTATTAGATTTCATCATCATCATTATCATTCAAAACTGAACTCCCCCTATGATAATCCCTCTAATAATTCAATCACAAGACGTGAAATTTTTCACCATAAAATCTGGACTGATCAAATTTATTAGAACTGTCAAAATGGTAAAAGTCATATAGATAATTCATTATTTCTTCGCTATTTCATTGATTTTAGGGCAATCAAATTCATTAGAAGAGCTAACTGCATCTTGTCCCCAAAATTGGGGGTAATTGAATTTTGATGGGGGATTGAATTATTAGAGGGACGAGCTTTCATTGAACCCACCCACTGCCCTCAGGGGCATGTCCCCACCTCAGGGGATCTGAGCCGACCCTCATACGCCACGGATTAAGAAGTGAAACCCACGTGAGTCGACCCTTAAGAAGTGAAACCCACATGAGCCGACCCTCATACGCCACGGATTTCACCCCATGGCTCATTCAACCCCATGGGTTAGTTTATAGGGACAGAGAGATCGTGTGCCCTTTCTATACTACTAATCGCGCATGAGCAGTCGACCCATTCTACTGTAGGGTGCAAGCCTGGCCCATGGAATCTCAGGTAGCGAAAACCCCAGGTCTCGCGGCCCACCCTATCCCGCGCCACACCTATAGGGATAGGGAGGTCGCGTGCCCTTTCTATACTACTACTCATCGCGCATGCGCAGTCGACCCATTCTACTGTAGGGTGAATGCCTGGCCCATGGAATCTCAGGTAGCGAAAACCCCAGGTCTCTCGCTCCAGCCTATCCGGCGCCACATCTATGCGACCCGCTGTGCAGTGAGTAAAGTGGAGGAGGAGGAGTAGGTGAGTAAAGTGGAGGCGGAGGAGGAGTAGGACACGCCACGGATTATACTAGGGAGATAAACTATTCTATATCATGAATTCCAGCGTGGCGGATTTACTAGGTAGGCCTACCGGTGTGATGGATATAAGAATGTCTGGTGATTGGTGTCTCTTTTTGTTGAGAGGATTGTGAAATCGATCAACTTGGTTCTATAAGACAGACTGGTTATAGTCGAGAGTATATGCCGTCATATTGTGTGTAGAAAGGGAGACTATATATAATATGCATGGATGGCGGCATATACTCTGGACGCAACCTCTGCTCGACAACAAATAAAATGTGTATTGTCAAGATGTGACATTGGTGCTGGTAAGCCTTGTGTGCAGAGCAGAGAACAAGTTTTCCTAAGTACAGAAGTAGTGGCTACTACTCCTACTGATGACGTCACCAATGACGTTACAGATGACATAGACCTCCCTGAAGTCGTAGTCTACACCACGAGAGCTTCACTTTGACACCTCACACGACGCATTCGGACCACGGATGGTCCCTCAAACGCACTCCACGCACCCCCAAAATTGCTGCTTTCTATACTACGGCCAGACTGCTCATACGCAAAACTATGAAACCGGACTAGACACCAGTCCAATCTGACGCTACCCCAAGAGAAATTCAAAATAAAACCTCATACGGTCCAATTGGACCACTATGGGTCCATCTCGACCTCTAAACGTCCAATCAAATACTTTTTCTACTGCGCAGATAGACGCTATTCCCACCCCACACCCATTCATTTGGATGCTCCCTCACGAGAGCTTGATGATGACATCTCACACAACCCAATCGGACCAATAGTCCCCAAAGTCCCCAAAACATCCATCCCAGCGCTACTTGCCTAGTGCGCATGCATGCGTCATCAGAATAGAATAGAATATATTTATTACCAAATCAGGCGCCCACGCGGAACATACAATTATTTATCCCTCCCCCGACATGATCAATATGATTATAGGACAAATAACAAGAAATGAATTACATTGACTCCATTGTCACGGCGTTGACCCACTGGGGGTGCGGTCTGCCGGAAATGGCTCCATTCCCATCTTCTACCGACAACCACACCCCCATCTGGGCCAGGGACCCACCAGGGCGAGCCATATCGTGGAAGACAGTCCAGCCCCCTGCCCAACGACAGGCACACCCGAGCAGGGGCGACAAAGGAGTGTAGACACGCAACGAAACGTTATATACATGAATATCCAATATCATGCTAATTGTCGAAATGATACACGGTAATTATATTGCAAATATTTGAAAGCATCAGTGACTTGTTGAATAGGAATCTTACTCTTTAGTCATGAGTGGATTTAAATAGAAAGATGATGATGATCTTCACTGAGGTTCCCGCGTCTATCAATTAACATAGTCAGTAGTTTACTGGAATGTTCTGGGGATTCAAAAAAATCGTGAACCTTGTAAAAATATGCTAAGGGACTGTTCATTTTTACCAGGGGGGTGAATCGGGGGAATCAGGGGGAGGGGGAGGCACTAAACACCAACATTTGAGAACATGAACCCATCCCCATGTACCTCCTTTTGGCCCTGGTCGGGAGATATTTATTTTGAGATTATTTTGTTCCAGCATATTCTCAGCTGAGATAAGAATGACAAAATCTAATAATTGCCAACTGAACTAATCCTCCATAAACATGACTAATCCCCCATAAACAAACATCAAGTATACACATTCGAAGACTGAATGAAGATTACATAATAACCTAGTCCTTTACTTTGGCTCAACCCAGAAATACCGGGGCAATTAAATGCTAGTTTAACCATGATTTAATACAGATACATCGAGATTGTGTTGATCATATTTAACAGAATACAGTAAAACCTAAACAGTTAATTTCCATATTATTCGGGGGAAAAGTACCAGACGGCAACAAAACCAAAATTCATTTAATTAATTTAGAAAAAATCTTTTCAAAATAAGTAAAACATTGACACTGTACAATACCTTATCATAGGACGACTGGGGAAAATGGCCACTGCATTCTGATAGTATATTTCGAAAGGAGGTGTTCGGTTTGACCGTATTTTTTCCTTAGTGTGTTTCGTTTATAAACCGAAAATATATTTTCCTGTCGTTCACTTTGAAAGTTATTAGCTCGAGAGAGAAAATACTGAATTTTCATGTTCTCAATTTTCACCGAGAAGAGATTTGTCAACAAATATTACGAGTATTAGAAAATAAGCATTTGTTTGTTTTTGCAATTTTTGGCGATATTCTTGAAGGGAATCCTTCATATATAAAATATGACACCTTTAACCAAAACGAGTCTTACATATCGAAATGCGGTAGGTTTGATCCAAAATGATACTGAAGAATTGTTTTGGTTAGAGGGGTCATATTTTCATAATATTGAAATATGTCAAAACGCTTGTAATGCTCTGAAAGGGTGTAGTTCACCGCCATTCGGCACATGATTCCTCATGCTGATAATTGTAACAGCTGCTTGGCCGAATGGTTACAGTAGTAGTATACAAGGAGTAAATCATCGGATTAGCTCCCCACTGCGCATGCGCAGAACCTGTTTTGACGTCACAATTGGGGGAGATTGGGGAGCAGCGCATGCGTGATTGGGGAGCAGTGATATGTGAGTGGGGTGGGTTCAAAATGGCGGCACTTTATTTTCCCCCGACAACTTAAAGTCCGCCATTTTGAACCCACCCCACTCACCCAGTGCACTGATTGACCTGGGTGAGTGGGGTGGGTTCAAAATGGCGGACTTAAGGTGCCGCCATTTTGAACCCACCCCACTCACACATCCAAAAAAAAAAAAAAAAAGTTCCGGCAAAAAAAAAAAAAGATATATATTCATGCGCGGTGATGCGGTTTGGCCGTGGTTTTGGCGGTGATTCGGTCTCGGAAAAAAGCTTCCGCGGAGAAAAAGTAGTCCCTAGATAAAATGGTCCGATTGGGTCGAGTGAGGTATCAAAGTGAAGCTTATGTGAAGGGGCATCTAATGGGCTGGGTGTGGGGTTGAACTATCGGCCTTCTGCGCATGCGCGGTGGCCGAAGGGTATGAAAATAGCCGTGTTGGAGCTAGGGAAGCCCCTAAGGGTCCGATGGGGTCGAGTGAGGTATCAAAGTGAAGCTTATGTGAAGGGGCATCTAATGGGCTGGGTGTGGGGTTGAACTATCGGCATTCTGCGCATGCGCGGTGGCCGAAGGGTATGGAAATAGACGTTTTGGAGCTAGGGGAGCCCTAATGGCCCAATGGGGTCGAGTTAGGTATCGATGTGAAGCATTCGTCAAGGGGCATCTGATGGGCTGGGTGTGGGGTTGAACTATCGGCATTCTGCGCATGCGCGGTGGCCCAAGGGTATGGAAATAGACGTTTTGGAGCTAGGGGAGTCCCTAATGGACCAATGGGGTCGAGTGAGGTATCGAAGTGAAGCATTCGTGAAGGGGCAGCTGATGGGCTGGGTGTGGGGTTGAACTATCGGCATTCTGCGCATGCGCGGTGGCCCAAGGGTATGGAAATAGACGTTTTGGAGCTAAGGGAGTCCCTAATGGACCAATGGGGTCGAGTAAGGTATCAAAGTGAAGCATTCGTGAAGGGGCATCTGATGGACTGGGTGTGGGGTTGAAATATCGGCATTCTGCGCATGCGCGGTGGCCGAAGGGTATGAAAATAGCCTTTTTGGAGCTAGGGGAGCCCCTAGTGGACCGATGGGGTCGAGTGAGGTATCAAAGTGAAGCATTCATGAAGGGGCATCTGATGGACTGGGTGTGGGGTTGAAATATCGGCATTCTGCGCATGCGCGGTGGCATGTAGCGAAAGTGGACATTTTCGGCTAGTACATGAAGGTATTTGGGATCGAAATGGGCTATTCACGGTTCGAATGCGTCCTGGAAGGTGTCATCTTGTAGTTCTCGGGGTGTACATTCCGATTTGAGGGATGTTCGCGTCATCTGTGACGTCATCGGTGACGTCATCGGTACGAGTAGTAGCGAAAGTGGACATTTTCGGTCAGTACATAAAGGTATTTGGGGTCGAGATGGGCTATTCACGGTTCGAATGCGTCCTGGAAGGTGTCATCTTGTAGTTCTCGGGGTGTACATTCCGATTTGAGGGATGTCCGCGTCATCTGTGACGTCATTGATGACGTCATCGGTACGAGTAGTAGCGAAAGTGGACATTTTGTGGGTGCGTGGGGGTGAGTTTGGTGTAGAGATGGACCATCCTTAGTCCGAATGCGTCGTGTGAGGTGTCATTTTGTAGCTCTCGGGTGTACAATCCGAATTGAGGCCTGTCAAAAAAAGCACAAAATTAACACCAACTCCCATCATGCTACTCCCCAAAGAAAAACATTTTTTTAAATTTTTTTAACCCTTTTTTGAAATTATTTGAAAAAAATTATACCCTTTAACCACCGCGCATGCGCAGAATCACCCTAATTCAATCCCATATCCAGTCCATCAAATGCTCCTTCACGTCAGCTTCAATTTGATACCTCACTCGAAAAAACGCCCAAAAAAATTTTTTAACTCCATATTTTCATCCTCACCATGTCAGGGTCAAAATTTCTTTATTTTTTTTTTTTTTGAGGTAGTGGATCGAGTGAAGTATCAAATTGAAGCTGACGTGAAATGCTTCACATTGATACCTCACTCGACCCCATTGGACCACTAGGGGCCCCCCTAACTCCAAAAAGGCTATTCTGAAGATCGATATGGATCTTCTTTTTTTTTTCTTTTTTTTTTATTTTGGAGGTAGTGGGTCGAGTGAGGTATCAAATTGAAGCATTTCATGAATGCTTCACATTGATACCTCACTCGACCCGATTGGACCATGAGGGACGCCCCTAACCCCAAAAAGGGCTATTTTGAAGATCGAGATCGATCTTTTTTTTCTTTTATTTTTATTTTGGAGGTAGTGGGTCGAGTGAGATATCAAATTGAAGCATTTCATGAATGCTACACATTGATACCTCACTCGACCCCATTGGCCCACTAGGGGCTGCCCTAACTCCAAAAAGGCTATTTTAAAAGATCGATCTTCAAGATCGATCTTTTTTTTCATTTATTTTATTTTGGAGGTAGTGGGTCGAGTGAGGTATCAAATTGAAGCTTAGGTGAAGGGCTATCTAATGGACTAGGTGTGAGGTTGACATATCGGCCTTCTGCGCATGCGCAGCGGCCGAAAGGTATGAAAATAGCCTTTTGGAGCTAGGAGAGCCCCTAGTGGACCGATGGGATGGAGTAAGGTAACAATGTGAAGCTTAGGTGAAGGGGCATCTCATGGACTGGGTGTAGGGTTGACATATCGATCTTGCTTGGCATGTAGCGAAAGTGGACATTTTCGGGCAGTACATGAAGGTATTTGGGATCGAGATGGGCTATTCACGGTTCGAATGCGTCCTGGAAGGTGTCATCTTGTAGTTCTCGGGGTGTACATTCCGATTTGAGGGATGTTCGCGTCATCTGTGACGTCATCGGTGACGTCATCGGTACGAGTAGTAGCGAAAGTGGACATTTTCGGGTAGTACATAAAGGTATTTGGGGTCGAGATGGGCTATTCACGGTTCGAATGCGTCCTGGAAGGTGTCATCTTGTAGTTCTCGGGTGTACATTCCGATTTGAGGGATGTCCGCGTCATCTGCGACGTCATTGATGAGTAGCTCTCGGGGTGTACAATCCGAATTGAGGCATGTCCGAAGCATCTGTGACGTCATCGATGACGTCATCTGTAGGAGTATTAGCGAAAGTGAGCCTTTTGGGGCAGTGCAGGAAGGTATTTGGTGTAGAGATGGACCATCCGCGTTGCGAATGCGTCGTGTGGGGTGTCATGTTGTAGCTCTCGGAGTATACACCCCGATTTCAGGGATATTTACAGCATCTGTGACGTCATTGGTGACGTCATTAGTACAAGTTGTAGCGAAAGTGGGCATTTTTTAGCAGTGAAGGATGTTATTTGGCCTTTTGGGGCAGTGCAGGAAGGTATTTGGTGTAGAGATGGACCATCCGCGTTGCGAATGCGTCATGGGATGTGTCATGTTGTAGCTCTCGGAGTATACATCCCTATTTCAGGGATATTTACGAAAGTGGGCATTTTCGGGGAGTACATGAAGGTATTTGGGATCGAGATGGGCTATTCACGGTTCGAATGCGTCCTGGAAGGTGTCATCTTGTAGTTCTCGGGGTGTACATTCCGATTTGAGGGATGTTCGCGTCATCTGTGACGTCATCGGTGACGTCATCGGTACGAGTAGTAGCGAAAGTGGACATTTTCGGGCAGTACATGAAGGTATTTGGGGTCGAGATGGGCTATTCACGGTTCGAATGCGTCCTGGAAGGTGTCATCTTGTAGTTCTCGGGGTGTACATTCTGGATCGAGATGAGCTATTCACGGTTCGAATGCGTCCTGGAAGGTGTCACCTTGTAGTTCTCGGGGTGTACATTCCGATTTGGGGGATGTTCGCGTCATCTGTGACGTCATCGGTGACGTCATCGGTACGAGTAGTAGCGAAAGTGGACATTTTCGGGTAGTACATGAAGGTATTTGGGATCGAGATGGGCTATTCACGGTTCGAATGCGTCCTGGAAGGTGTCATCTTGTAGTTCTCGGGGTGTACATTCCGATTTGGGGGATGTTCGCGTCATCTGTGACGTCATCGGTGACGTCATCGGTACGAGTAGTAGCGAAAGTGGGCATTTTCGGGCAGTACATGAAGGTATTTGGGATCGAGATGGGCTATTCACGGTTCGAATGCGTCCTGGAAGGTGTCATCTTGTAGTTCTCGGGGTGTACATTCCGATTTGAGGGATGTTCGCGTCATCTGTGACGTCATCGGTGACGTCATCGGTACGAGTAGTAGCGAAAGTGGACATTTTCGGGCAGTACATGAAGGTATTTGGGGTCGAGATGGGCTATTCACGGTTCGAATGCGTCCTGGAAGGTGTCATCTTGTAGTTCTCGGGGTGTACATTCCGATTTGAGGGATGTCCGCGTCATCTGTGACGTCATTGATGACGTCATCGGTACGAGTAGTAGCGAAAGTGGACATTTTGTGGGGTGCGTGGGGGTGAGTTTGGTGTAGAGATGGACCATCCTTAGTCCGAATGCGTCGTGTGAGGTGTCATTTTGTAGCTCTCGGGGTGTACAATCCGAATTGAGGCATGTCCGAAGCATCTGTGACGTCATCGATGACGTCATCAGTAGGAGTATTAGCGAAAGTGAGCCTTTTGGGGCAGTGCAGGAAGGTATTTGGTGTAGAGATGGACCATCCGCGTTGCGAATGCGTCGTGTGGGGTGTCATGTTGTAGCTCTCGGAGTATAGACCCTGATTTCAGGGATATTTACAGCATCTGTGACGTCATTGGTGGCGTCATTAGTACAAGTTGTAGCGAAAGTGGACATTTTTTAGCAGTGAAGGATGTTATTTGGCCTTTTGGGGCAGTGCAGGAAGGTATTTGGTGTAGAGATGGACCATCTGCGTTGCGAATGCGTCATGGGATGTGTCATGTTGTAGCTCTCGGAGTATACACCCCGATTTCAGGGATATTTACAGCATCTGTGACGTCATCGATGACGTCATTAGTACAAGTTGTAGCGAAAGTGGGCCTTTTGAAGGTGTTTGGGGTAGAGATGGACCGCTATGGATCCGAATGGGTCGTGGAGGGTGTCAAAGTGAAGCTTGTGTGGGGTAGAGTCAGAATGGCGTGTTTTTGAATGCAAGTCGCGTCAATCTGCGCAGGCGCAGTTGGTTGTAGTAAGTAAGTAAAGTGGCCATTTTCGGGGAGTACATGAAGGTATTTGGGATCGAGATGGACTATTCACGGTTCGATTTGGGGCAGTGCAGGAAGGTATTTGGTGTAGAGATGGACCATCCGCGTTGCGAATGCGTCGTGTGGGGTATCATGTTGTAGCTCTCGGAGTATAGACCCTGATTTCAGGGATATTTATAGCATCTGTGACGTCATTGGTGACGTCATTAGTACAAGTTGTAGCGAAAGTGGGCCTTTTTTAGCAGTGAAGGATGTTATTTGGTGTAGAGATGGACCATCCGCGGTCCAAATGGACCGTGTGAGGTGTCATCTTGTAGCAACGCCCACCAACACCATTCTTAATGCTTCAACGCCCTGGTGAAATAGCTCAGAAGCTCTGATATTCCATGGAATTGTCACTAATTCTTCGAAATGCGGTGATGCCCGTCAACGCCCGTCGTTACACCTTAACACTCTAACATAACGCCATGATATAGACCAGAGAGAGAACAACAACAGCAACAACAACAAGGATGACACATGAGAGAACAACAACAACAAGAAGTTTTTTTCATATATTTTATTTTCCCCAATGTTACATCACACCCACGCTGGGGGAGCCGCGTTGGGTATATTTACAATTCAAGAAGATTCTTATCCAATCAGAGGCCACCATTTGCATGTTTCATATTCGTTCCTGTCCGTTAGATGTCACCGGAACTGACCTTTGACCCCGGCGCGCGCAGTGTAAAGGTTTCCACCGCGGAGAGGACTTCGACCTCACCCGTCTACGTAGCTACGTAGAAGCCATCTTCAAAGATCAAACTACGGCCTTCAAATTGAATCTGGTGTTTGGTTATGTGCTGCAGCATAAAGAGACAGTCCAAGTCCGATATTTTTACCCGAACAGTAACATCCGGGTATTTGACCAACCGTTTACCATCATTAACCGAGTGTCGCTAGAGACGATGCTGGAGAAACTGGACACCGTGGATCCCTTGGAATGGGCCCAACTACAACGCCCCAACACCAAGTGGACAGTGGAGAGTGTGACCAATGTTACGTTTTTCGTTACCAAGCTGACCGACCACTCCCATCGGCTGAATGCGTCACTCATCCACTGATGAATACCATAACATGCCGTACATACTCTATATGTCTACATGTTGATCGTTGACGGTACGGAGGTGACCGAAGATACACGGATGTTACCGAAGATGTCACGGCTCGGCCCTCGACTTGGAGATAGTTGAACTGAGTGTGCTAAAAAATAGATCACCAGCTAGCGTGCTATAAAAGGGAAGCGGCCTGGACGTTTCATCAGACACTCTGTCAACCACCAAGATGTTCACTTGCACAACTTGCCAGAAGCTGTTTACTCGTCTAAATAATTTACGACGCCACGAGGCCTCCACCCACAACGATGCTCGGTATACTTGTACAACCTGCGCACGGTCATTCAATCGGGAGGATAATTTACTGCGTCATGAGAGGGTACTTCACGCGGGTGCGACGGTACTATGTAATGATTGTGGTCGACTCTTCAAACGACCCAGTCGGTTTAGACAGCACCAACGTTTGAAGCATGCCCCGTCTCTACGGTTTGGGCGACAACTTTCCACTAAAGAGGAGCCGCGGAAAGTCAGACCCAGTGAAGATGAACCCGGAGAGACGAACGCCACTGGTGATACGATGACGAAGAGCCTGCCTATACCCACGGTCCAGGAGGGCCTGGATATCCCGCCGGACCCCACCGTTACGGTTTCGAGTCATACGCCTGATAACATCGAACATTTTCTGGACGAGCCCATAAATGTTCCTAGCGATCTCTTACAGGGCGCCCATCCAGTGAGTGACATCTATCGGCGCCATTGGTCCATGATACGGCGCTGTTTCTACCGTCATCGCCCTATTCAAGATATCTACAATTTTCGACTGACCGACCTCGCCCGTCTAGGCAGCTACGTGGAAGCCATCTTCAATGACCAAGCAACGTCCTTCAAATTAAATCTGGCGTTTGGTTATGTGCTGCAGCATAAAGAGACAGATCAAGTCCGATACTTTTACTCGAGCAGTAACATCCGGGTATTTGACCAACCGTTTACCATCATTAACCGGGCGTCGCTAGAGACGATGCTGGAGAACCTGGCCAACGTGGATCCCTTGGAATGGACCCAACAACAACGCCCCAACACCAAGTGGAAAGTGGAGAGGGTAACCAATGTTACGTTCTTCGTGACCAAGCTGACCGACCAACCCATCGGATGAATGTATTCACCCAGGCACTGATAGATTCTCAGAATGCGCAAACAACTATCTGAGGATATGTTGCCTCAACGGTATCCTGGCTTGACCAACGGTGATTAGAATAAACGGTTCAGAGCGAACATGGTCGAAGATGTAACTTTCTGAAATGAAGACTTCTGATTGGACAAGAATACATCTAACGGACAGGAACGAATATGACAGATGCAAATGGTGGCCTCTGATTGGACAAGTCTTCTTGAATTGTAACACCAAGTGGATAGTGAAGATAATGACCAATGTTGCGTTCTTCGTGGTTAAACTGACCACCACCTCCATCGGATGAAAGTATTCACCCATGCACTGATAGATACTCAGAATGCGCAAACAACTATCTGAGGATATGTTGCCTCAACGGTATCCTGACCTGCCCGACGATGATTAGAATAAACGGTTAAGATGGCACTTTCTGAAATGGAGACTTCTGATTGGACAAGAATACATCTAACGGACAGGAACGAATATGACACATGCAAATGGTGGCCTCTGATTGGATAAGAATCTTCTTGAATTGTAAATATACCCAACGCGGCTCCCCCAGCGTGGGTGTGATGTAACATTGGGGAAAATAAAATATATGAAAAACACTTCTTGTTGTTGTTGTTCTCTCATGTGTCATCCTTGTTGTTGTTGTTGTTCTCTCTCTGGTCTATATCATGGCGTTATGTTAGAGTGTTAAGGTGTAACGACGGGCGTTGACAGGCATCACCGCATTTCGAAGAATTAGTGACAATTCCATGGAATATCAGAGCTTCTGAGCTATTTCACCAGGGCGTTGAAGCATTAAGAATGGTGTTGGTGGGCGTTGCTACAAGATGACACCTCACACGGTCCATTTGGACCGCGGATGGTCCATCTCTACACCAAATAACATCCTTCACTGCTAAAAAGGCCCACTTTCGCTACAACTTGTACTAATGACGTCACCAATGACGTCACAGATGCTATAAATATCCCTGAAATCAGGGTCTATACTCCGAGAGCTACAACATGATACCCCACACGACGCATTCGCAACGCGGATGGTCCATCGCTACACCAAATACCTTCCTGCACTGCCCCAAATCGAACCGTGAATAGTCCATCTCCATCCCAAATACCTTCATGTACTCCCCGAAAATGGCCACTTTACTTACTTACTACAACCAACTGCGCCTGCGCAGATTGACGCGACTTGCATTCAAAAACACGCCATTCTGACTCTACCCCACACAAGCTTCACTTTGACACCCTCCACGACCCATTCGGATCCATAGCGGGCCATCTCTACCCCAAACACCTTCAAAAGGCCCACTTTCGCTACAACTTGTACTAATGACGTCATCGATGACGTCACAGATGCTGTAAATATCCCTGAAATCGGGGTGTATACTCCGAGAGCTACAACATGACACATCCCATGACGCATTCGCAACGCAGATGGTCCATCTCTACACCAAATACCTTCCTGCACTGCCCCAAAAGGCCAAATAACATCCTTCACTGCTAAAAAATGTCCACTTTCGCTACAACTTGTGCTAATGACGCCACCAATGACGTCACAGATGCTGTAAATATCCCTGAAATCAGGGTCTATACTCCGAGAGCTACAACATGACACCCCACACGACGCATTCGCAACGCGGATGGTCCATCTCTACACCAAATACCTTCCTGCACTGCCCCAAAAAGGCTCACTTTCGCTAATACTCCTACTGATGACGTCATCGATGACGTCACAGATG